>OMKZ01015370.1:0-11537 GCA_900302535.1 Neoniphon sammara | reverse complement strand
AAGCACATATACAACACACACACACACACACACACACACACACCCTTTCCAGTCCCAGTGTTGCCGCTACACACTGAAGAGAGAAGAGAACACACACACACACACTTAAATTAACAAGCATGCTTATTAGCCCGATATTTCATCATCAACTGACAAAGCCCCTAAGCTTATTTAAATATGACTGTGTGCAGAAGAAATGATCACCATGAGTCAGTCTCTAACTCAGTCCAATTCACTTTCTACTGCAGATCGATCATTAGCACTCTTCAGCTGTGATGGATTGGGCCTGTTCTCCTACGGCCTCATGATCCCTATTTACACACATGCGCACGCACACACAAAAATACATATTGACGTCACTGCTCACGCTCGTGCCTCTCAGCTCTCATACCAGCGCTGCAGTCCAGTAACCGTGTACAAGCGTCCAGGAACTTGTCATGCCTCATTATCCTTTTAACAACAGAGATGTTTATGCATCCATATTTCTTTCTCTCTCTCTCTCACTCTCGCTCTCTGTTTCACACACACGCGTCCACACAGACACACTGTTTGCAAGTGGGCAATATGCGCTAACAGGCACGTCACATTTGAACTTTATTACGCACCAGCTATATTGTTTCCAGATTTATAGAGCGTGATATGAAATTATTCTGCTTCAGACCATTTGGTGATGTGCGTGTCTGGATGTTTTTGGTTGATATGAAATGATCACAATATGTCTCTTTGGTGTTCAAACTGAGCACATGTGGTGCGGAGATGTTTGTGTGTGTGTGTATGTGTGATCCAGATCAGGTGTATATGTGTTGGAGCCTCGTGTTGAAGCCTTGTGTTAACCTTGTGTTTTGTTTTGTTCTTGGAGTAGGAAGAAATTAAGGAAAAAATGAATCACATCAATAAAAGAACCACACTTGGCAAAGCATTGTCTTGGCTGTACAAACCCATCATAGATGTTTGCCTAAAAAACTGGACCAAAAAATTAAATAAAAATATCTCCAAACCCGTAGATATTAAAATAGTGTTAGTTAAAATTTTCTCTGCCCATATCTTTCTTATTAGTCATTACAAAATGATTGTCTAATGGGTATTTAAAAAGTAGCTTTCAACAGATTTACATACCATGATCTGCAAAACTACAACCAATCCACAACATCAAATTGTAAAAACTATGCTACAGATATGATACTGCTAAAAAATAATAATAATAAATCAAATAAAATTCCCTGATTTGTTTCAGATTGTATTCTATCGGGGATTATAATTGCAATTTGCTTTTTAGCATTAATTCAAACTGTATGACACACAATCATTATTTTATCATGGATAAACAATAACACAATGTTGAAGAATTACCCAGCCTTACTGTCTATGAAGTTTTATGATGCCCCCAACTGTGATGCTTGTATCCTCCACTTCCTGACTTTCCCTCCCTCTAACACCCGCTGCAGGCCTCAGGTCCCTAAGGAGTGCCAGCGTCAGGTGGAGCCTCCAGAGCTGCTGATGACAGCTTGTTCCAGACACTGTAAGAACGGATACTGTACTCCTACTGGCAAGTGCTGCTGCAGCCCGGGCTGGGAGGGGCCCTTCTGCAGAGTCGGTGAGTGCCTCTCTTCCAGTCATCTTGACCAGATTCAAACTGGTACACATTAGAGTGTTGTTTCTTTTCAGACACCTAAACGAAAATCATGAGCCTGCCTTGATTGACAGTGCCAATAAAGTCTGTTCAAAACAGAGCTGTTGCACTGTGGATCAGTTGCAATCTCAGATCCACACAGATACAGACAGATTATCATGTGCTACATGGAAATTAATCTTGCATACTTGCATGTATGTAAGTTAGTGAACCTACTGTCACATCAACATAATTTACATCTTCTCGTGCTATTTTACTTAATTTCAGCACTTCTGTAAATCATATATTTGTGTTTGCATTACCTGGTTGGCTGATGACATTTCCACTCTGCTGCACTCTCAGCAACAATGTGCAGAAAGCGACGGCTTTCAGCTTTAATTTGCTGTTAATGAACTCTCTTTTTGTCTCTCCTCTCTGTGTGACCACAGCCAAATGTGAACCAGGCTGCCGTAACGGAGGAGTGTGTGTGGAGCCCAACACGTGCCTGTGTAAGAGCGGCTACTCCGGAGCCCAGTGTGAGAAGGGCGAGCGGGGCATGCCCAACGACGAGGAGAAAGACGGCATACTGGACCACATAATCGATATGACCTCGTACCTGCTGGATCTGACCAGCTACATTGTATAGGGGTGCGCAGAGGGGGTCTGCTCCCCACCACCGCCCCCAAGCTGACACAAATCTACCTACCACCACCAGCAGACTCTAAAGAGGTGTCCCAGGGCCTCTCAGTCTCCCTCACACCCGCACAGGCATGCATACACACACACAGGTACACACAGGATCCCCTTTAGGACTGTGTCCCATCCACATCGCCATAACAAACTCTTCCTCTTTCACCTATAAGCTACTTGCTCCTGAGCACCAAGCCTGGCATCCGAGGCGTGTTCACAGTTGAAGAGACCTGCAGACAACAGTGAGATGATTGACAAGCATGGCCTAGTTATGGAAGTTACACCAAGACATTTCCTGTCTCAGTCAGAAACGCCCGCACGCGGCCGACTCCACATTAGAACGACACTCCTGCTGAGCCAGAGGAGAACCCACAGAGTCTCCACAGGAACGGCCATTTTAACTCAAAACTTTGTATTTGTATCTGGGGGTATTCGTTACCTTACAGAAGACCCCCAAAAAAGGAGTTTGAGACATTTCAGTGGAGAGCTCGTCCAGCAGCTCTCTAAGGATCAATCATGCTAAGGAGTGGCGATGTTTGAGTTGACGACCCAATTTGCGCTTATGGTCTTTTTCATCCATTGAAAACAAAGCAAAACAAAGGTCTATATACACAGACTTCGAAGGAACTGTCTGCTTCTCAGCATCAGTTATACAGTAATACTGATAAAAGCTGGGAAGTTCATGAGAATTGTGTGTGATGTAGAGCACACAGTTCTTTGTGCTATAATATTTCAAAGGCACTAATACAAGAGAGGTGAACCATGTTGTCTCACAGTTTATGAGGTTGAGGTTTTATTTAGTTTGTGGGCACATTGTCATAAAGAAGCTATAACGATATATGTATACATTGGTATAGATTTACTCACTTACTATCAGTGTACAGAATGGATCTACAGCAGGAGACTGTTATCTACTTCGAAACAGAAATGACTGAGTGTGCACATTGAACTTCTTCTGTCAAAGCCAGTTTCATACAATCTGAATGGAGTTATCAGCTCCCATGCACTGTATTCATTTTTTTGTTCATTTTAGCAATTAAAATGAATTTTAACAATTATTGGGATGCAATGACAGCAGTTTCACATTCACATGCACCCGCACACACACACACACACCCACTAACACAGAGTTTAACAGACTGGTTCAACCAAACCTTTCATTGTCTCACACACTGAACCTGAACTCAAACTTCATTCGCTATAAAGGGAAGAGAGAGCATGGTGATGTATATTTCCGATAGAGCTTACCTAAGTACTACTTAGCATCACAAAATACTATAGCATTACTATTGTTATCATAGAGGAGGGTTTATTTTTTTAAGCGTAATAATATATGGGAGAGAATGGTGTTTATAGAAAGCAGTTTTACACTAAGCTTGTAAATTCATGTCATTTCATGTTTTTTCTTATACATATGCAGTTTTTTCCACTGTTAAGAAAGACACGTGAGGACACATGTATTTTTTAGATTTTTTTTTTCTGTGTTAAATTAATGCATGTCTATGCCTGCATAGCGTAGTTTGGAGCAGTTGGCTGAATCCGTGTTATTCCCTTCCTTGACATGTGGTTTCATTACCACTGTCAGAGCTGTGTCTCTGCTGTGAGATGATCAAAGATCCAGTCAGGCCACCAAGTCACTGTGGAAGCAGTTCATAGTCAGAGCCAGATCTTATCTATGGAGAACAGATTCAAGATTAACCCTCAGAAGTCTAATGTCTGTCTAATGCAGATAGGTTTGAAGAAGAATTCAGAAATGTGGTCAAGATTGAATGTTACGCTCTAATGAACATTGTGGTATGACTGAGTAAAGAAAAAAAATGAAACGTCTTTGCATAGTCAGAAAACAAACACAGACTGGGATTGTCTGGAGCCACATTAATGTGTTGTTTCTCTTCAGATGCCTGAATGGAAGTTCACCCAGACACAACACATAAACATGCACGCCCACATTCACCTAATCATTGATTAGGAACTCAACATTTGATCTTTTGCCATTTCAGATTCCACAGAATGAGTCTTGACAGAACCATTAGAGCCACTACGTTAAACAGCTTTGAAAAGGCAAACATTTACATCTTTTGTTTTTTATTCCCATGCAGACTCTTTGTTCTGAGTGAGTTCTTATTCTTTTCATGGTTAAATGAAGTTCAGCATCCGTAATGACAATTGGTGTATTTGTTGTTCATCTCCTGTCTCGCTCGTGTTTGTTGGAATAAATCAACTCTACCTGGTCTATTAAGTCAAAATGGAATTCATGCTGTAAAGTGGAAATTATAATTTTTTAGCACTTAATGTGAAAGTTGCATTGTAGCTGCTGAGACGGCGTGGTGTGAATAGAATAACCATTTTCATTATTTAAGTAGTTACACAAATAAAATAATTATTTAAGTTCTCTATGTTGTTTTTACCATTGTACTTTACATGACGATTTTTAATTCCTTTATTGTAAATAAAACTAGGGATATCTTTGTTTCTTTTCAGAAATATCAATATGTCTATTAAAGTTTATAGCATGTCTGAAATATTTGAGTCTCCTCTGTTTACAGTATGAGAGAATCTGTGTGAAGGGGTGGTAATTAAATGTAAAGGCAACAACATTATGCATTTCCACCAGTAATCCTGTCCTTTCGTCAGGGCCCCATACTGGGAATTGTATCATTTCTGGTAAGTCAGCTGCAACATTTCCACTGATGATTTTTCCTCCGCCCAGGTAAAGAGTACAGAGAAGGATGTTGAGAAAATGTTTAGGCTAAACTAGGGCCAGTTGTGGCTACAAGCCCAAGGTTTTCCCTTAGCTTTTGCATGAATGGAAAAGCTTGCCTGCAAAGTTGACAGTGAGAAGAGAGCGGAGTGATGGGTGCAAGTATAGTCAAAATTTGTGATTTTTCTGTTAATATGCATCGACAGGAAATTTTTCATCATGCTGGCATCACTTAAAACTCAGGCCTTAATTCTTGTGAAGTGGAAACTCTCCACTCCACTCTATGGACGTACACAAACACATTCAGGCATAGAGTCACACACGCAATACCTATCACTGATGGCACTATTAATTTCCTTCTGAAAATATCAATCAGGCTTTGTGTTGTATAATGATAGTGAATGGAGACCACCCACCTCACTCCAGCCTCACTCTTACACACACATACACACACTGCCATATTTAGAGTAATGCAATACTAAGTTGTCTGTGCACTGTTTAGAGCCAATCAAAATTGCATAAAGTAGAACTGTCCAATAGTACTGCAAGGTCCAGCGTATATTTGAGTTTATACACTATCTGTGGCATGAATCATTACTTTTCATTTGGAATAGTTTTCTTTTTCCTTCCCAAAGGGGCCTTGTCTGGCTATCTTTCCCAAACACTGTAACCCAGTACTTTGAATAAACATGAGGAGCCTGTATACCAAATATTTGTAGGACCGAGATGGCTGGAAGTGCATGCTATAATACTGTATACATGAGTGAAAGAGTCAGCACAAGCAATGCTTATTGGGTAACGGGAGGAGATGCAAAGAGCAGCACAAACAATAGCCTTTGTGATTATAAAGTGAGGCACGTCACTCTTTCTTTTCCCCCAGACTCAAGTGAATAATTCAATATAATGGATATGCTCGCTTCATTTCTGTTTTGTAAGGCTTTATTAGTCCTTCTAGGGCTAATAAAGCCCTAGAGACTCATTGTAATGTCTACTGTCATAATAAGCAGATATTAAATTAACTTTGCGACATACAAAATCTGATGAAGGAGGTACAGGTTTGGGGGACGTTCAGAATAATAATAGGTGAAACTGATGTACCCAAGGTGGCCAGTCACTCTCATCAGTCAACTGCCAATAAGGCCTAAGCCTCCCAAATATAATGGTTCCTTACAAGTTTGAATTTGGATTTTATTTTCAAAGTATTATGCTTCAGCCACACTGAAACAGGGGACGTTTCAACTCTATTGGTACTCAAAATAATTAATTAATAACAGAAAATTCTTGCTAACACAATATGATTTCCTATATTTTTTGGCTATATATTTTGAACTCTATATATTTTTTTCTTCCAGCATTGTTTGAATATTTATTATGTTTGCCAGATAATTTCACCGACAGGCTTTTGACTCAGTCTCAACATGACTGGCAAATTCCATCAATTTCAACCTTCTCAGAAGATCACCATTTGTGTCTGTCAGTTGCTCTATACTGAATATGAACCTTGCTGTGTCCATGCTGGGACTTAAATGGGTTCAGTATCAGCATTTTTTGCTTTTCATGGCAATTGTGTGCAGGTGTCATATTTGTATAGAATTTGGCCTTTACCAAAACTGTTTTTGTGCCTTGCCAGCAGACTTCACGTGTATCTGCACAAACCAAACTGTGTGGAAATCATGAAGGAAAAATGTACCACACTGTGCCGCTATGAGTCCAGCATGATATGCAGTGGAAAAAACATATATAATCTACCCAGCCGTACATGGAAAATAGGAGAGCCTTGAGTGTGTGAAGTGCCAGGGGAATGAAATATATGTCATAATAGATTAATGGCATAATCCTTTAAAGGTTTAATAAATACAGTGTGATATAAAGAATAATTTATTTCTACAAAAAGCAAGGGACCCTTGCAGAAAGTGAGAGATGAATCCTGGGTAGCCGAAGAGAAAATTCATTGACACTGAATAGCACTTTTAAACTGATCTAACCATGTTCCTAGTTATCAATTGTATGTTTTTAAGAAACTGAAAATGAAATGTCTTTCCTTTTTAACTTATTATATTGTCCAGGCAGGCCTCCTTAATTAAACATATATTTTTTTACTCTAACTGTTGATGTTACAGGTTGATCTGCCAGTTATTCTTTCCACCCATGACATGTTTTTGGGAATGTCTACCCACATTCACTATGACTGTGACGTCCCTTCCTTTGACTTCTCCAAGGAACTCTTGGTGGTTCCTTCGTTGTGAATAATTGTTTCCAGCGTGATCTAACTGTACATTACCACTTCACAATACCACAAAACTGTGTAAATCGCTGTAAAACTTGTGTTGTGCATTTTGGGTGAGCTCTGATGTCATGAGTTAACTCATGAGGTCATGATGTCTTGTCATAGAGGGATCGTAAGATGTAGAACGATGTTGATAACTGTGTTAACATGCACATTTGTCTGTATTGGTCTCATGTGATTTGGACTAGAACATGGCCCCTCCAGCTTCCACCATATTGATTTATGTCAGATCGCACTGGATTTGGCCTGTGAGAACGTTTATGGTGGTTGTTTCAGTGTGTGTATCTCTGTGTGCATGTGTGTGTGCTGGTGCATGTGTCTCAGTGTGTGTTTGTGCATGTATGTCAATCCCCTAGTTGTGTATCTGGCTTTGTCACACCCCTAATTGCGTAGCGTATTCTATGATCTCATGTGTTTACTCTGGGCTGAGTCAGTGAGTACTACTGCTATAATGCATGACTGAGGCAGCTGAATTCTCATATTCCCTGGCTCTGACCACCGACTAATGAAGACACACTTTCCGACCGGCCCACTGCTGCTGCCTTTTCCTCCTGCCTCACCAACCCACAGCTTATCACATATCAAAACAAACCGCACTCACCGACCACCTTGGAGGAGGGTTTTCGGTGGATTTATGCAAGGTTGTTGCTTTTTTGTCAGCCTCTATCATTACCTGGGAGAGATTTTCATTTTGTTTAGTCATCAAAGCAAACAAATTGTGTCCAGCCTCTAGTTTGTCACCACTTGTTCTGGCTTCACCTCTCCACTGCTCCTCCATTCATCTCAGCGTCTCAGTGATTTACACCATTTCCCATCCCTCACTGTTTCCTTTGCTCCTTTTCTTCAGCCACAGTATTCATTCTAAATCTGTATTTGTGTTTATCTCTGTCCATCTCTCCTTTTTCATTCCATCACTCCATCCGCACATCTCCGATTCTCTCCCTCCCTTTCTGCCGCCTCTCTCCCTGCTCCTGGATTTGGAGCTTGTTTACCGTCTCTGGACCATAGCACTGACTCGCATCCATGAAATGATGCAATTAAGGTTCCCACTGGGGCTCAATCTGTCATGTTAACACATGCTAAACCCCCACAGAGGGCTGAGGGGAGGACTGAATGTTGGGAGACAGGTAAGACTGACGGGGGGTGGATGAGAGAGGGAGAGGAGGAGGAGTGGGATGTGTGTGTCCTCTCATGCTGCAGAAGCAGTAAACTGTGATGGAGACAATTATGACAGTAAGTGGAGGAAGAAGAGGGAAACAATCATTTGTGTGTGTGTGTGTGTGTGTGTGTGTGTGTGTGTGTGTGTGTGAGTGGGTTTCTGTGTGTCTGTATATCATCATGAAAACGTGCCCACCTGAAAGTTTTTGTACTTGAGTGTGAACAAGCGTGCTCCCATAAATGTACATTGTGTATGGGTTTGCGTGTGCGTCCATCAATGTGTTTGCCTGTTATGTGTGTGTGTGTGTGTCTGGTCTAAATGCGTGTGTGTGGCTGTCAAAGACAACACATCCCTCTTTGTCTGCTTCCCCTCTCTGTGATCCTCAGCCGGGCTAGGTAAACAACTGATGTCGGCTGGAATGGACCACCTAGGTTTAAGTTTCCACGTGGGGGTATCTCACTCAAAGCAAAGCAAGGAAATTTTCCGAAACACATTAAAAAGAGCTATGCAAATGGTTTACGGCAGCGCTCGTGTGGCTGTATTGTTATATTAATCTGTATACACTGTGGCTCGTCTTGGCAAGGTCCTTTGTTTGCCTTCACTCTTAATCTGCAGGGCTCATCTCGAGCTTACATCACCCAGAGTCAACAGAGGAACATCCACCGCAGCCTTACTGCTAACACTACAGCCTCTGGGGTCAAATACTGTGTGTGTGTGTGTGTGTGTGTGTGTATATGCGCGTTAACCAGCGAGGCCAAGCAAAGCCAAAAAAGGTCAGCAAGTTGAACAGAGGTGTCCATTGCTGTAACCAGGCGCCTGACCACCCCAGCAGAACAAACTTCCCTTATTTCCTTTCTGTATTGCTGCTGTTCACGCAGGAATAGGGATAACGCGTATTTTTCTACAACCTTCATGTCCACAGCGGCCTCTGACCATCATGCATTTTGTCTGCACCGAGTCCCCATGCATATTTGCTCTTCAAACACCAACTTCCCTCAAGAACTTTCCTGCTCAAAGAGAGAGAGAAAGAACAGAGGGGGGGGAAATTAAGTAGAATACAGTTGGTTTTCTTTGACTGAAGTGGGGCCACAGTTTGCATCAGCCCTCTGTCCATTTGTCTGTGTGTCCAGGCCAGTGAAGTCTGCCAGATGCCTGCCGCCTCGTTATCTGCACAGGCACGGCCTGTCCTGCTGCACCGTGTGGGCCAAACATCTTATCACACACTGCTAGCAAGAGGCTGGGGAGGGCTCTGGACAAATGATAGCTAAACCAACACACACACACACACACAAGCAACACATTTACATGAACACTCAGAAAAACATGCATGAGCACACAAGCAGACAGTGCAAGTATGGAGATGCATGCACGGTCCTGTACGCAGATGCAAGAAATCTCCAAGTAACCATGCCTGTATTGAAAGTGAATCTGCAGTATGGTGTGAAAGAGTCATAAAGTAGATTTAGTCTTGGTCAGTCGACTCTCTTGGTCAGTTGACATATCAAATGGCAAAGACTGACAATTTATTCAAGTCAAGTTCAGGCTAGAAGCTTGATTAAATGAAACCTCATGAATGTGTCAATGTTTAAAAAAAAAAAAGGAAAAGAAAGCACAAGGCAAGGGGTGGTAAAAAAAAAAAAATATTGGAAGGAGTGATGCATGTTTATGGCTTGGCTATCACAACAAATTGCAACAGTAAGCGGCCTCTCTGCAAGCCCACACACAATCACATAAACGCACCCCCACAATTCCAACTCTAACACCATAGCACTCTACCAAAAAATGAATCATAAATACAACACATCGGTAGTATTCCAGACATGGAGGATTACAGAGATAAAGAAAAAAGTCCTTCTCCCCAGTGAAATATTGAACTGAATTATGAAATATTGCCTGTGATTCCTTCTCATCAGTGTCACATAAGGACACATATGGCAAATGCTTCTCCTGTGCAATGCTCTGGTGTCTTTTGCATAGTGTCTTTATTGCAAGTGTTCTTCTGTGGTGCTGCCTTGTCATTGCCAAAGCCCTAATCCTCATTTTGGTACAGAGACTGCCTGTGGTGGTGGTGGTGGTGGTGGTGTACTGTGTGCATCCTAATCTCTCCAAAGCTCTGTGTCTAATGGCTGTAGTGTGTTTACCCTGCTGCCTCTCTGTACACTGTGTACTTTCAGTTTAGCTATACCCTAACAGGCATGGTAGAATGGTGACAGGAACAGGCCGGCACAACCAGATCTGGAACGAAGGAAGGAGGTATGGAAGGAAGGAAGGAAGGAAGGTAATGAGAGAACAAAAACCCCCGTTTGTGAGGCTGTGGCACATTCCAGATTTTTATGTGCCCTCTGCAGGCATATGAGGAAGGAAGTACGTGTGTTTGTCTCTGCACATGTATATGCCTGCATGCATGCAATCAGTCAGTCTATAAGTATGTAATTTACAAGTTTTCTTGCACATGAAAGTAGTCCTGGAAGCTCCTTCGCCTGAGCTCAGGTGATCAGCTGCATGGTGATGGATGGAGTGAGACTTCCTCCCCTCGAAGCTGTTGCACTGTCCTCCCTCCATGACCATCCCTGCTGCCCTTGTCAGGCCCTCGCAGGTGTCCCGTCTGGTGACCTCATCCCTTGACCTCCACCCTTTAACCCCTCACACCTGGGCGACTCCCTTTGCACAGCCCCTCTGAACTCTGACCCCAGGCTGTCCGTCATCCTGGGGTCACCTGTTATAAACATTACCCACAAATCTATGCCATTACCGTCAAACGGTAATGGCATAACAGTAACAGAATGGATCAGCAGTTATCCGTCTTAAAACACAATGATTGTTGTTGTGATAGTTGTGATAGTTGTTTGGGTCTTTTGAGGTTAAAGCTCAGTATCATTTTCCCATAGCAGGCAGAAGGCGTCCCACTTCTCGTACTGCCCTGTAGGTCTGGACTGTCCTTGCCACCACTGTTACATCTGTAACAACAGTTGGCTGCTGATTCCCGGTAGTGCCACACATCTAGTTTAATCTTAGAAACAGTTTGATGCCTACAGTACATGAATCTGCAACTCTTCCTCAGCCATTGTAAACTAATTTGATGATTATAATT
>OMKZ01015368.1:52718-75378 GCA_900302535.1 Neoniphon sammara | reverse complement strand
CCTCACCCATGCCTGGCAACAGTATCTACCGCAAGCAGAGCGGCGGCGTTGGCCCCGACGCAGACACCGCACCCAATGGCCGTTACGGTATTGGCTACCTGATGGCTGACATGCCGGACATGCCTGAGTCGGACTTATAGAACGACTGTAAGCCCTGCCCTGCCATACCGGTCAGCCAATCCACTCCCACACCCTCCCCCACTGCGTGCATTTAGTCTGCGGAGTCATCCGTACATATTTTAATCTGTACTGTATTATATTCTTTGTAGATATCGTAGCTGCTCTCCTACTTGTTGTCTCTGAACCTTATATGACGGTCTACCTTAACAGGGCGTGTGGATAAACGTCATCCTTGTCTGTTCCTGTGTCCCATTGCTTGGCTGCGTCCCACACTGATTTCTAGCCCCTATTCCCTTCAGCCCTTGCTTGCTCCTCCTCTGTAGATCCCACTGGATAGAATAGGTGTAAGCAATAAGGTGGATGCTCCACCAAGCCTACTTGAACAAGAATCTACAGAGGGGAGTCTGTAAAGGAGCGGGTTAAGGGGTAGGATAAAGAGGTCAGCTTGGGACTACGCCCTTTGCGCGTCTGTGGGCACTGTGAATCAAGCCAGCTTCACATTGTGCTGTAAAATGGCTGTGTAAAATATGATCCCCCAACTGCTGGCAGAAAAGTACTGAGATTAGTAGCAGTGTAGCCGCTTTGGATGGCGTGATGACACAATACTGACCCCATTTTACTTGCCGTAAGTACAACCTAGTTGAAACAGCGAAAGGATGGCATTGATAACCACTCCCATGATTGTCCAAGAAAAAAAGTGTGCCTAAATAATTTATATTTGTTTATAGAATACATGGTGGACGTTGTATATTTAAGGTATTCTGTAAATATAATATATAAATATTATAAATATATTTATCTGAATAGTTTGGATACTGTATCAGAACACCTTGTTTTTATGGTTCAGAAGTGCTTCAAATCCTTAACGCTGGTCTTTCCTTTTATGATTTTTTTTGTTTGTTTGTTTGTTTTTTTACTAATGTGCTGTCAATGTATACGAGGACAGAGTCCTCCTTGTAAATACCTTTTTCCATGAAATAGCTTAAATGCAATGTCTTTTTCCCCTGTCGATTAAAGATCAAATATGATCCATACTCGGCACTGCGAATTGTTGTCTGTTATTTTCTTCTATCTGCTTGCAATTTCACTCAAAGAAAAGGTCAAGTAAATAAGTACTTGTTCTTTTGGTAAGCAATGTTCAGACAACAATAGAGACAGAGAGCCATCACAGTACATAAAATATAGTTTACTGACATGTTCTGTCTGACAACATAAAAAACACTGACATTACATAACATAAACTATAAAGCCTGTACAAAGCAGGCAAGATACAAAAGTCCCACATTCTGTCTGCTGAACTGGACTGAATGAGCTCACTGGTAAACACATACATACACACAAACATGAGAATAAATAATCACATACAGGCATTGAGAGGCTTTTTCCTTTGGCTTACATTCCAGTTTCTGGCTTTATAGCATATCAAAGGTAAACAAACATTTCTTTTCATCAGTAGGTTTTCCTGAACATCTGTATTGCCGCAGCCCTGATAACAACACAAATTAGATCTGTGTCCCTTTTCAAAATGTCTCTCTTCAGAAATCACACAGAGATTGTCTATGTCTGGTAAAACATGGCACCTTATTTCATAAGTGTGCACGATCAAAGACATTTAGGGAATCAAATATATGTTTTTCAAGGAGTGTTACCTCACGGTGACTTAATTACAACTTGGTCTTTCAGGGTCAGTGCACTAAAAGTTATGGCTGTGAGAAAATGAGGTAAACCTTCTCCTTTCATGTGTACAGCTGACACTTGTTAATCCACTGGAGAGTCAATCCCTTTTCGATGTACATTCTGTAAAAAATGATTTAAAACAAGGTCACAGTTATTGGGTCATGAGTACAAGTCGTTAAGTTATGTTGTTGCCTGTGATGGTTATTTTTACTGTCACATTCCTATTACTATCATACTACTGCAATTATGACTGCTACTGTTACTACTGTTACCACTACTGTGATGACCATTACTGCTATTACTACTGCTAGTCAAAATGCAAGTACTATTATTAATACTACTGCTGCTTATAATAATTTACTACTACTACTACTACTACCAATAATAACAATAGCAATAATAATACTTTTTCCAGCACTTCTCAGGAAGTGCTCTACAGATACTTACTAAATACTAAAATAGTAAATGAAAGAAAATGACACATCATAACAAAATAAATAAACAGATCAATACGTACAAAGCTGTAGGTATCACATATGGTGGAGCTGCTCTCTCATTTTGGCTGTGATCTCCTCTCTCATTTCACAATGTTTGTTCAGGTCTTTGACCTCCAACGGCAGGGTGCTGTTCCACATCATCAGCACCGACTCCTCATCTACAAATGGAGACAAACGCACACTGCAGACTTACACTGAGAAACTCTCACAGCAAGACATTGCTATTCCCTTGAAGAGTTTAGTGAGGTCAAACAAGGAGTCTCACCGAGCTGATTCTTGTCTTGTGAGAGTCTTCTGCCCAACACCAGCACCACATTCTTCCGGTTTAGTGTTTCTATTGGTGGTGAAAAAAAAATTTTTTATACAGTTCACAAAATAACCCTCAAATGTAACTGCATAGGAAAAGCAAGATATGTGCACAGCAATTACGGGAGTGACGGACAGTCTTACACAGATACAGCACTCAAACACATGAAACTGAACCATAGATCAAATGAGGACAAAGGGAAAGCAACAAACTGATGCAGACCAACAGAGCAATTCACTATACAAGCACACCATGAGCAGAAAACCACACAATTTCACACATTTTTGCATACTAACACCATGACAGACTGTGAAGCGGCCGACACTAAGAGACTGCAAAATAGAAACAACCAACAGCAGCATTATGTGCTGCCCTGTACTGTTCCACCTTTTTGATGTTTAACATTTTCTTTCATTTTCTCTCTCTACAAATGACTGAACCCTATTATACATCCTCAGTTTTATTTAAATAAATAAATGACAATGGATGAAATCACAGACATATCCAAACCACTGAGTGTGTGCAGGAAAATATTTTTTTCCCCTTAATGTATTCAAAAGCAAAGAGGGCCTGAGACACGGTTGTGGCAGTAAAAGCTACACAAGAAATACACCCTTGAATACCCCAAGGCTGCACTATTATCAAAAATTTGTGTTCTTCAGTGGATTCAATGAGTTTTTTTTTTTATGACATGCTGTAAATGATTTTTTTTTAGTGTCCTCACTGTTCCTCGACCTGCTATCGAAGGACTGTGAGTAAACATGTTGATTACCTTTTGCCATGGACATTTCTGATACCAAGAAGCACTCCAAAATATTTGATTTGTCTTTCTGATGTCACTGGGATATAAAATCAAGGCTGCTCCATGTCCCATAGACGGGAAACTGATTGTGTGGAGCCATCAGATACTAAGCTGTGTGATCACACCAAAGGGAAGTTTATATTCTAGTACTGCTTATAAGTTAAGAACCAGAATTTAAAACTTATTTTGGGTGCAAGAACTCACACAAACATCTCATGAGTCAACAAAGTCAATATCATGTTCACTGCCAATGGAGCAGCACCAGATTTTACTATCCAGTAACGACACAAATTCAGAGGTCAGTTCTAAAGTTTCCTCATTAATAAGCAAAGTTATGCAATAAGCTCCAAAATATAATCAGAATCCACTCTATAGGGGGAACCTCTGCTGTAAGTATGTCTATCACATAATGTCATCTATCCTGGAATTGTTGTGTTCACAAGACTGTGTTAACTCACAGACAGACACACAGACGCCACTCTGATGACATCATGTCCTGTATACCATGTATCATGGTAGCGGGACCTAAAAATAATAAATATAAGAGGACCACCCACCTATGAGTGCAGAGGCGATGCTGCGGATGGACTGGCAGCGGGGGCCAATGACCTGCAGCGTCTGATGTTTGGAGAGCTCCAGCAGCAGCAGGTAGCCCCCTCTAGTGCCGATCCACAGAGCAGTGCTGCTCTGCACCAGCAGGGCCTTCACTCTGGCCCAGGTGGGAGCAGCCTCACTGGGCTCCATCACGCTGCCCTTCCTGCCTCTCGAGCCAGAGTCATGTCTAAGGGCAAAGCTTCATTAGCATATGAAGAGGTATTCTAAAATGCTGCTGCTGCAGAAATGTTAAAAATGCATCACTTCCTGCATGCCAGAAGATGTTTCCTGGGAAAGACCTGTCAGACACCGGCTATTTATGGGACGTAAAAACTTCCACAAATTGGTTATTGGTTGAATTAGTGTTATGTTGTATCAACTGGTGATCAAGAGCAGCAAAATAGGCATTGATTTAATTAATTTAATGAAAATGATGTGGCTAATTATTTTAAAAACAACACAGTACAAAAATAGGGTAGCATGACAGATGATGTTCAGTACAAAACTATACAACACAGTGCACTGTGGGACAATTATAGACCTTTATTACTGATAATACACCTTTTTCACAGCTGCCATTCTGACACGAATAGCAGGTAAACACAGGTGTTACTAATGACATTAATGAAGGTTCTGTTCCATTAACAGCCAGGGTCCTGCTATTGTTCATGCTGGTTCACTGGAAAGACTCTGCTACACTTAAACGGGACAAAACCTTAATGGCTGACACTCTTATCAAGCGCAACTTTGAGTGTGTGCATGAACAGAAGAAGCTTAAATGCCCAGATCTCCTTTATTGCAAGAAACTGCTAGTAATGAGAGTAAGGATTAGAGCCATAGCGCCCTGACAATGGATTTAACAAATATTTGTGTGTGTGTGTGTGTGTGTGTGTGTGTGTGTGTGCGTGTGTGTACCTGATTAGCTGGGCACAGTCGATGCAGTCCACCATCCTCTCGCTCCTCTTGTCCCACACTTCAACAGTTGGTCCGCCAGCTTTGCTCAGGTACACGTGTTTATCCACCACCATACGAGACACACACGCCTCGCCACCCATCGCCCGCTGTTGCCTGGACACGGACACACACACACACACACACACACACACACACACACACACAAATACACAATTGTGCGTGATAACAATGACACATCCAGTTGCTAACCCTGAGCCTCTGTACCACTGCAGGCCTAATCTTAATCTTTTTTAGGCTAGAGCGTAATCAAACTAAAACTGAACCCTAAGATGCTAAAATAAGAGTTTAGACATTCATTGATTCAGTGGAGCAATTTTCTGCTATCAGTACATTATTTTTCTTGTTTACTTTTTGGCAGGAAAAGGTTTTGATGAGTGTACATGCTCCTTTTTCCAGCTCCGCCCAACTCAAGGGCACATCAACAGCAGTTGCCAAGGGAAGGGAGCCAAGTTTTTCCCAGCTGGCCCAAATCTTTGAACAGACGATCCTCCACTTTTAGACCTACTTACCTAACCTTTAGATTTGAGCTGCCTCATATTTCCCGGCATAACATGAACTCACTGCAAAATGAGGTTGGGTCTGGTGTCGATGGTCTTCCAGACGTCATAGTCGGCAGCGAAGGAGAGGATCTTGGTCCCGCAGCCGGCCCAGACTGACATCCTGTCCAGTGAGTGCATCGACTGACCCAGACACATGACAGGGGTGTTGACAGTCCCTATGGTGACGGTTTTGACTGGCTGGCCGTTTTCCTGCTACAAGATGGAGGAATAAAATAAAATGAGGTTCTTAGGTGCCATTAAGTTTATAGCCAAATGACAGAATCAAATGACATGCCATCTGGTTGATGCCTTTATCCAAAGAACCATGTAGTATCATATCTCCATACATTTATAGCATTGGAAGCCTCAGTGGAATTTCTTCAGTGCTAAAATCTGAACTACATGTCAGAATATTGCCTATTTAAACAAACATATTGGATGTTACATTTAACATCCAGTATTTACCTTTAAGGAAGAGTCCTCATAAACAGTGAGAATTCCATCTGCTGTGCCAACTAGCAAGTAATTCTTTCTTTGTCTGAAATGACATAGAAAGCAACATTTAAATGGGTTATTGTTGATTCAGCAAATCTATTATGTACACATAATATGGCAAGGCTCACAAAATACACATGCTGTTATTACAGTTGTTTTGTTTTCACATCATAATCTGGACATTTGATCCTACCTTATATTTTTTTTATCTTAATTTACAGGGTTCACATTTTCCATTTCAAAATGCTTTTTGTTTTTCTACACCTTCACTTATTGACTGGATTTAATGTTTTTGATTTGTATTCAGCGTTGGGGCAATGCAATAGTGAAGTAAGCAAGTCCTGCTTTGGAGATATTCCTTTTAATAATGAATATCACCCAAAAAAGGCTGTAATGGAAAATTACTGATGCTGTACTCTATGACTTGTTTTTGTTTTTCTGATGCATGATGTTTATGCACTTGCCTTGACCTTTTGACCATAATATGCTTTGTTCTGATAAGCTTTTGAGGAAGCACGACAGTTTCACTGTCACTCTTAAAAACTGCAAGTTCCTCATACATATCTGCTGTAGCCGGTCCACTGTCTAGCACTGTCTAGCATGTCTCTTGACCCGTGATTCACCCCAACGTAGGCAAACCCCTATAAGACTGTACTGTTTCTGTCTCATCTTTGTCATTTCATTTCAGACTCTGTTCTGTGTTGATCTGACCACTTTGCAAAGGCTTTAATAAAATACTCAAAAGACAATTTAGCTTCTACGATCTTCATTTCAGATTTCCACTACAAGGTAAAGTGCAAAAGTGGGCTTCGCTGCTCACCCCTCTTCTGAGCGACAGCCTCACACCAATGAAGACAAAATAAATACACAGAAAACTGGAGTTGGAGTGCTGGGAACGCTGCACAGTGATCATGACCTGGGATTTTAAATTGCATCAAAGCTACTTACGTGCGACGAGGGTGTGTGTGGAAGAACAGTGACGTGACAGAGTCGGTGACACTCTGCAGGTGGTGCCAGGTCGACATGTCCTGACTGTTAATGACCACCAAGGAGCCAGACTGGGTCCCTGCCACCAGCCAATCACAGGCCTCGTCTGGGATTTGGACTATGACCAGGCATAGGACAGGACTGGTGTCAATCTCCTGTTTGAGGGAGGGAAGCACCTGGTGAATCATATCAATGTGACGTTACTGCTGCAATTTACTATTGCAGCCGTCTTTTGATGTCACTGGTGGCATTTATGAGGAACAGATGTTAATGTTACTGTATTGCAACAAATCAGTACTACTATGCGACTAATGTGAAAGACTAAGTTGCTTTTTGGTGATCGATCTAGGCTAATGTCAGTGGAGAGATTCTCTTCTTCTTTTACAATAGTTTTTTCCCTTTGTGATAATTGAACATAAGTGCAAAATGGTGAGTCTGTAATGAATTTCTTACTCTTTGATTCTGTGGGACTGACACTAAAACCTGATGTTTGGCAAGTTATCTTTGAGAATAAGAAAAATCAAATGTTATCAAAAATTCAAGATACATCACTAGTAACTGTGTCTTTTATTATTATCATATTTCGGCATTTTCTATTTTATTTGACAGTACAAGCAAAGTTGGACATGAAAGATTGGTAGAGAGAGGAAACAACTGAATGCCAGTTATTTTGAACTTTGAAGCAGATACTCATTTACAGGGTTTCTGCAGGTTTCAACAAGTTAAATTTAAGACTTTTTAAGACCTTTTTAAGACCATTCTGAATGCAATTTAAGACCTATTTCAGGTCCATACTGGAAAAAATGTATAAAGGATACTTGTCCAGAGGCTGCTTACTCAGCACTGTAGGAGTCAGTGTTGTTAGTGCAGAATGGGTTGTAATGGGTTAAATTCTGACCGGGCTGCACAGTTTTCATTAGTGGTTATCGGTTCTGTGTTGGTTTTGTGTTGTAGTTTTGTTACAGTGTGATCAATAAAATGTTTTACCCTAAAAACACATTTACAGGGATGCAAACAGGTAAGGGGTAAAAAAGGTGAGAACACTGAACAACTATGGGGGTCCGGGGGCATGCTCCCCCAGGGGAAAATTATGAAAGAGATTTGCTTTACATGCTCATTTCTAGTTACTTTTAAGTATATTTGCATCTGCCTGAAAACTAATTCTGATTAGTTAAATCCACTAATATATCCACTAATTAAACTAATTCATTATGGGGTAAAACAACCCTGCATGAAATACACAAAAGGAATCAACAGATGCGGGAGCTGAATACACTAATAAGACAAAAACAAGAAGACAATATCAAGACAAAAAGTATAAGACTTTTTAAGGACCTGCGGAAACCCTGATTTAGTTTAGGTTGCTGTTTGCCATTCAAACTCAGATAACTCAACTCATAACTGCACAGAGATGCCAGAAAATGCAGGGTGTTGTTCCTCTTATGCAAAGACTGCAGTGTGGCTTGTTATGAGTGAGAACAAAATCCAGACCAGCTACAGGAATTGACCCCAAAACACACAGTTTTATGGGTATATAGAGATAGATGTCAATGTCTGATAGCTAGCAGTTACTCATGCTTGGAAAGCTAAGCCTAACAAAATGAAGTGAGGGCAAAATGCTCCATGGATTGATGCTCATATTTAGCTATTTCTGAACATTTCCCCAGAGGGAGGACATTAGTGCAAATAAGTCCATCATGCTTAGCTTAAGTTACAGCGACTGGAATCGGATTTGTTTTAAACCCTCCTTGGCCAAGCTCTCTAACCTGGCAGGATGACAGGTTACCAAATCTGTCCAATAAACGAGCTGCTTGTGAGTCCATGTGCTTTTTGTTTACAAGCTCTGATTCACTTGGGTGTTGTGAAGCCAAATGCGTAATACATTCTATAGCTCAAACCAGGGAAAATAAATTAAAGGCTGATAGTACTGTGAGTACCTGTGTAGTGACTGCGTTGGTGTCCAGATCTACGGCTGTGACAGAGCCTAGTCTCTGGGTGCTGCTGCCCCCTCCCAGCCAGGCCCTGGGGCTGGAGGTGGGGCCGTCACTGCTGCCAGCTCCCACGGCGAAGCACTCAGCATTAGAAGCCCTGGGAACCACCAGCTCCCTCATCAGGCACAGCATCTCCCCTGAGTTCAGCCTGTCAAACACCTGAGCACATAAAAAAAAAATACACAACTGCTGTTAATCATGGGTTTTAAATTGGTTTTCATTGGCTTTAACCCATGAAACGTGCTCTACTTATAAAGGACTGTGTAAACACTCTGTTTAAATACTAAATACTGTTTAAATACATGTAAATATAAAGACCATTTGTTGCAACAATGCTGCGTGCATCTTGGAGCAGAGCCAGACTACTCCAAGAAGCTCAAAGATGGGAGTCAGGTTGTGGTTTTATGTGACTGGTGGACATCTAGAGCAGCTGAGACATGAGTACTGTGTCCTGCCTGAACTGCCGTGAGGCTCCATTAGTGTTTAAGACCCCTGAGCTTTGAACTAAAAATTCCCTTTCCTGGCATAAGATCAAACCCCAGCAGAAACAAATCTCTTTGTAGCTTCCAACCTGAGCAGATGTGGGCCGATCCTGAGGACTTTCCCTCATGCAATCCTTCATCAGGGCCTGGAAGCCCGGCCACGGTGCGCAGCCGTAGTGTTTCACTGGGTCTGTGGACAGGGCAAATGTTCTTTTATTTTATCTTTGATCCCACTGTGCAATCATTTCAAAGAAGGCAGTAAAAAACGTTATCACATTTGAAGCATTCATATCATAAAGCATAACACAAGTAATGACAAATTAGTTTTACATTTTTAAATAATTACATAAAATTTTAAGATAAATCAGGAAATATCCAAGTAACCAAGCAGTTGTTTTCATTTCATGTATCAGCTTTGCCTTGGATTAGGTCAGAAGCATGCAGTGTGTCCATGTACATGGAAATGGTTTACAAACGAGGCCCATTATCTCTTGTGGTGCTAACATCTTGGATGACTTCACCCTGTAGTTTAGGGTGTTTAATTATCTGTCAAGTTGTTGTAAAAATGCTTAGCATATAAAATCTGGTTAAGAGTGCCATCTACAGGCCCTGTAGTCTATCTCTTATTTTCATTTAGAGAGGATTTATCCATCACGTGCACTGAACTGACATATCTTTCCATTTTGCCAAAAACAAACATTATCTGTTTAAAATATGAACAAATAGAGTGTATCTTTGTGAGATACCATTATTTGAAAAAAGTGCCACCTATGGAAATATTACTGTTACTGAAATTAAGTTCTTGGTTGGACAAAATGATGATTTTATTGAATGGATGAATAATATTTTGGGAATGAACTCAACAAACTCAATGAACTTCAAATATTACCTGGCAATTTTCCGTGCACTGCGATCTCATCAAACTCGCTGGGGAACTTCATGCCATCAGAGATGCGCTCGCCGCAGGTCAACAGGTCGTAGAGCAGCAGGCCGAAGGAGAACACATCAGCCTGCTGGTTGTAGATCACATTTCCCCGGGCCACCTCTGGAGCTCGGAAACCTGACCGGTACACACAAATGAATTCACAAAAGTTTATTTCCAGTGCTAAAAAAAAGAAGCCAAGTGATGAAATAAAATTTGCACATTGTGAATTGTTGCGCATCATATGGCAAATCAGATTGTGAATGTCCAATATACTTATATAAACCTAGAAAAGCTTATAAATTGGAATATGTCTTCTTTTATCTGTGGAGTATGTTCAACATTATCTGAGAAATCAGATATATAAAAATGAACTTGTCCAAGGGATTATGGCATATGTACAGTTTTACATACACCCAAAGGAACAAAGAGTTAAATTCTTTTGGGTGACTCAGGTCACCATCAATATTAATGGATATAACAGTATCCTTAAACTTGCAACACGCAAGACCCATTCAAAATAACTGTTAGTTGATCTTGGTAAGAGCTTGACTACATGCCTAAAATGCAGGAAGCATGAGGACTGAAGATGCTCCTTGCATACCTGGTGTTCCCTCTGAGCTCCTCACACCCATGCTGCAGCAGTACTGGGCGATGCCATAGTCAGTAATCTTGGCGATTATCTCAGAGCTGGTCTTCAGGTTGAACAGCAAGACGTTGTGGGGCTTCAGATCCCGGTAGATGATCATAGATGAGTGGAGGTAACTGCTCACACAAATTAAAAAAAAAAAAAAAAAAAAAAAAAAAAAAAAAAAGAGTACAGTGCTCATTTTCAAATTCCATGTTTTTTCTAGTTTTAGTTTTTCTACTGAATTTGAAAATTTGCTTGGTCTTAAAAGTCATAATCTTAATAATCTTCAATTTATGAATAGGGGAGGATAATTCCTCACAGCAATTCACATTATGTGAAATGAGTGGGTTTGCATTTATATTAAATTTGTATGCTGCTCAATGTGTTTATTGGGATTAAATAACTATTTTTCCATGGTTTCCCTTTGGTGTATTCCTCAAACTGTTCAAGGCTTGAAAATTAATTAATTTTCCATGCTGCCACATTTCTGAAACAAGTTATACCGGACAAGAATAAACAAACACACCAGAATAAATTAAACTTGATGTGTTGGGTAAGGTGGAATGTTGCAACGGAGGTGTAAAGGTTACTTTCAAAATGTAGTCAGTTAAGGATCTCCCACTAAATGCTGCAAATTATTCTAGGGCAGACAACAACTGGTTCTAGAAGAAAGCATATCATTATCATCATCATCTACAACCAAGCTTAACTGTAATTTCAAATTATGTTACATTGTGTTTGCCTCCACAATACAAAAGTTCATGCTTTTAACAGTAATGTTACAACCAATTATTATTTCTCAAATGTAGCTGTAATCTGATTTCTTTTTGTGCCAGTAGTTATAACTGATTATTTATACTTTTTGTAACTTAAATAATGTAATCCATTAGATGTGATTCATCACTCTCTAACACAATACCTCAGTCCATCAGCCACCTGCAGGGCTATCCTGTGCTGGAGCTTTCGGTTGAGGCCGCTGTTCTCATGTTCAAAAAGCGAGTCCAAGGAGCCACGTGGAGCTAGCTCCATAACCAGGACGTGGGGGGCTGAACCGGCTGCCAGCAGGCCTACCAGGCTGGGGTGGTGGAGACGACCCAACACTGCTAACTCCTGGAGGAGAAAGGCCATTAAAGAGTATGAGGAGTTGAAGATGTGAATTGTCAGAGGGAAACAGTGCCTGATAGTTTAAAAAAAGCTTGTTACCAGAAAAGTCATTGGTTTGATTCCTCAAGCCAACTGGGAAAATGGGATGTGGATTAATCTTGACTTGATGACTGTTTAATCACTGATGCACCCTAGTCAGTGCTCAACAACTACTACTTTCAATAGGAATGAATTATTAGTCTGTTTTACAAGTTAAATAATGGCTGAGGTGAGAGGAGGTTAAGAGACTGGCTCACAGCAAAGTCTATAACCACTAGTATAAATATTCAACAATACCTGTCTGAGGAGCCTGTGGATATAAAGCTCAGATGCATGCTTGTTGAAAATCTTCACTGCCACCTCTTCATTTTTGTAGACTCCTCGATAAACAGTTCCAAAACCACCATCCCCTGTAAACAATGTATTGAAAACATGCATACAATGCATTGCATATACTTAGTAGTTGCATGTAGTTAGTTAGTAGTTATCATCAATCATCACAAAATGATGACCAGCACAAGCATGGTGCAACAAATGAAATGGAAAAGAAGGCAATGGACAACCTTGTCTTTTTTAGTTTCTTTATTATTTATCCAAAAAAAGAAAAAGAAAAAAGTAGGCCTACCCAATCGATTTTCCTTGGATAGGTCCACATCCAGCTCCTCACTGTCCAGTATGGTCCCTGCAGGCTGATCACTTAGTGTTAAGTCAGGGGCGATCTGAGATATTGGCAGTGTGCACCGTGGGTCCTCTTGGTTCACCAGCAGAAAATCTGTGATTGATACATTGATCATATATACTATGTCATATATGCTATACATGTACATATATACAAAGTCTTTTGTACCTTATTTTTGGGGACAAAACAGAACATCTCTTGAATTCTACTCATTACAAGTGCCTTTTTTAAGTTTTGACAGGATGTACCATTGTCAAAATGGGTAAAGAGGTCCTCCAACAGAATCTTGCTCCACTCCTGACCGTCCTTGAAACTGTAGAGAGCCCACTTCTTTAGAAGAGCCTCGCCACTGCCATGCATATCAGTGTTCAGCAAGCCGGGAAACCACTCCTCCAGCAGGGAGTCAACATGGTCCACCACCTGACCCAGCAGCATCCGGCCTTGAAGAAAAAACAGCAATTAGCACTTGGAAAAAAATTATCATAAACACTTTTTTTTAAAAATCATCTCCAGTTCAATCATCATTACTACTATCTTCATGACAATTCCCAAAATCATATTAATTATGAACATCATCACTTCTGTGGTCATCTCTACCTTCATCAAAATCATCAAGATAATTTCTCTCACATTACTAAGCATCATCCCTACCATTGCCTTCACATTATCTGAACATTATTCTGAAAGTATGGATTTTCCCTGCCCTAATTATAGGCATAGTAGATTGGAAATCCACTTTTAAAAGGCAATATTTAAACAGAAAATGTATTCATTAAGTGACGACAGTAGACTTAAATGTGACAGGCACTGAATTCCTAAAAAGCATGGACAGAGACAATGAATTACACCACACAGGCTCAATAAACTTTGCATCCAGTATAATTTAACATGTGATAGAGCATTTCTCCTTCCTACCTCTGCTTGAGCATGGCACAGTGATCTTGACGAAGCTGGCGGGATTGTCCTCCACTGGGGCAGCCTCCACCAGACAGTAGGCCTCAGGGGACCAGCTCAAGTACACACCCCTCCTCCAGTAGATGCGGTTTGGTCGCAGCACTTTCTCTGCATCACACACAACATAAGATACATTAAAGAATTTAAAATGTTTAAGTAAAAGTAATTTTATGCGCTTGTTTTAACTCTTCATAATGCATGATGGCGCCCCTTGCAGAAACAATCACCCTAACACTGGATTTGCTCACTGGAGGCATTTTAAGGTTTTGACACAAATGAAAGACTGTCACAGATTCATTGTTTTACATCAGTTTTGATTCTGTTTAGTTTTGTTTTCCTAACGTTTGAGCTAAAAACCTTATTTGTGCATATTTATAGTGTGAACAGTCTAGTTTCTACTGCACCTGAATTCAAGAAAAATAAAAAAACAGTATCTAATGTAATGTAAAAAGAATGCATGAAACAAGATGTAAAGTATACTCTGGTTTATTTATGTGGAGTGATTCATTTGGAAAATTCACTGATATCCCCCTGACTCCCCCAGAGAATTCATATCTTTCTCCTTGTAACACAACTCTCAAAGCTCCATGATATTGCACAAATTCCATCATCAGCAGGATCCGTGTTATGTTACCTCTGCCACACAGCATGAAGGAGGAGACCTCCAGTAAGCGGCTGATCTGGCGTGACCAGTATCCCATGGGGAAGTAGGGCATCTCGTACAGACGCACAATCACCTCAGAGTTCTCACAGTGAGGCAGCTCTATCACTGGCCTGTGTTTGGACAGACTGTGGAGGAGGGGATGCATGATTACAGACAGTGAACAAGTCTTGTTTGTTTATTTTCTATTGATATTAAACCCAAATGAAAAACCAAAGGAACAGATTATTTGTGGCTCAGATCTTTGGTAAGTTAAGTAAGACTTAATTTATGTAGCATTTTTCAAAACAACTGTTAAAAAGGGCTTGGCAAAAACAGTATATATAGTTCAAAACAAAGCAAATTAAAAACCCTGAGGACAGGAGGAAAAAAATGAGAATCTGAAACTTTAGAATCATAAAGTTCATTGATTCATTTGAATAATAATGCTGTATAGACCTGGGGCAACAGCAGCTCACAAAAAGCAAGAGACTGAGACAGAGACAGACAGAAGGAGACAGTTTAAGACATACCATGTGTGACAATGGACTACACATATCACTTTACAAAATGTACATACAGCATTCAGTCACATGCATTCAGGTGCAGTGAGAGTGCAGGAGACCAATGGACCATGTATAGTACTATGTGTAACCAGGTGAAAATGGTTAAAAAACATTTCACCGTGTTAAGCATATTATTTAGTAGTTCAGTTGGTAAAATGACATTTTAGCAAATGTACATACTGCTTGGCACTGAGTTTTCCTTGCATTCCCAAAATTCAAATAAATTTATGCTGTGTTCTATTGCAGTGCAGTCGGGAGTAAAATATCCCAAAATGTATTGTGTGCCCTGTTCCTTTACTTATAACTCAGCTACATATGAATTGCAAATTACTACTAACTGCTATCATTAAAATAAATTAAATATGTGGTCTATAACTGAGGCAATGGGTGCGACATGACAGACATGTCACTCTGCAGTTTTAATTATACCTGCTGGGTACGAGAAGCTGGTCGTCTCCGAAGGGCAGGGCGATCTGGAACTTCTCCAGCAGCTTGAAGAACTGGGTCAAGTAGCTCTTAGGGAAGCACTTGCTCTCAAACAGGAACTTTTCCACCACTGAGCGCTGCACCACGCCTTTAGGGTGCTCCCAGAAGCCACAGCTCTTCAGTGTCAATTTCTGGACAAAATATAACACAGTATGTGCATAGGTGAGTGTCTGTGTCTGTGTGTTTATGGAAGGCTTTTTCCAGTGATTTAACAAGCCTTCCAGCCACCAGTTTGTTTTTCTTCAGTTCTTGGGAACACAGCTGACTGTGTTTCTAAGGTAACAACTCAGCCTTTAAATAGTATGGAATAAATATGTTTAATTTCTGTGCTGTTTTTACCTGGACATTGATCATTTCATCTGATACATATCATCAATTTTGTGTTTGGATGATGTGAGTTTGTTAGCTAGTTAGCCATAGTTTCAGGTCAGCTTTTTACCACTGCCTTAATGTGCTGATAACATGCTGATTTACAACAGCTAACACTACTTGGTAAGTGGTCACTAGGGGTTGGTGGTTGTACGTTAACATTAACTGCTTTCTGGCTAGTTAGCTAGCAACCAAAGGTAAAAATGTGCTACCTATTATTTTTTTCTTTTTGTTGTTTTTTTTTTGTTTTTTTCAGGTTCACTAGGCTGACTTCTTAATCTACGACTAAAAACAAGTCAGTTCCCTATCTTATCATAACCTAAATTAGGAAACAAATCCACCTTACAGGATCATCCACCTTACAGGATCATTCACTTTTACTTAACAATACTCAAGAATTGTCATGTTTTCTCGGCCAGCTGTTATATATTTGACCATTATTTTGTAGATGTACCATTTTACAATGAATCGCCATAATGCACCTCGCTGTGGTTTCCATGAAATTTGTGAAGCAACTGCAAACCCTCGACTTATCATGATGTGATATTGAATTAATGTCTCTTTGAGTGTATGTGGCTTGTGTGAATGAGCATCTTTGCTACAAAAAGGGATGATGTGTATTTGAGCATGAGATGAGACCTGCAGGCTACCTGTGAGATGATGTTGCACAGCCACTGTGGGTCAATAAAGTAGAGCTCTTGAAGCTGAAGTGCAGGATCATCAAAGTGCAAGAGAACCCCTACAGAGAGGCAAACACAATTTGGCTAGATTTAGTTTACTCCAGTGTACTTATGGTTGATTTTAAAAGACAATAAAGATGTTTAATCAATAAATACTTCAGTGTGCAGCAGAGCAGACTCATTTTGGTATGGACAATTAGTTTTTCTCTAGCAAGCATCTGAGAAAAGCTGTCAAAAGCCATCTAAGATAATCTACAGATAAATAAGCAAGAAACCAAGCCACTTCACTCTCCATTACATCCAAGCTCTTACATACACTCACTAATGGATCAGCATGCGCACTATCACAAATTGACTCATCAACATGGCAGCAACTGTTATACAATAAAATAGGTCATAACACTAGGAGCCTCCTAGGTTTCTTTAATTAAATCCCACTTGTGTCCCACAATGCAACACACACCCAGCATTTATGAAGAGGTTGAACTGCCAAGAGAGGATGATGCTGTTTTGATGTCTTGCATCATGGGATAGATAATGATATGAAACCAAAAAACCCATGTCTTTATGTTTTGATCCTTTCATTTAATAAAATTTGCAAACCACTTTAGTTGTATCACTGTAAAAAAAATGTGCTCTTATAAATAAATTTGACTTGGCCTATCAATAACTGAATGATTTTTGGTGTAATAAATGGTTTCAGAGCATCAAAAGGTAAATGTGTGTGTCTACTGTCAACTGAATCAATCAACAATCTTTTTAACACTTGAATCAATGCAACTTACATTTGTACAATGTGATGGAGGTCTTGTAAACTGCATGTAACTATGTATTGAAAGGTACCAAAAGATGAGTCAGGTCTTTTATGGAAATAACCAATGGAGCATGAACCTATTCTTTTTACAAAAGCACATGCATGCAAATTACCATGGAATCAAACAGGTTTTAATTCAACAAAGGAAGAAAGAATTTTCGGGTACCACAACTGATACCACTATCCTTAATTTGTCACTGCTCCCAACTGACCAGCTTCACTGAGAAAATGGATGGCGTGGGGCAGCTCGGCCTCCTCCAGCTGCAGCTGACTCTCCTGGATGAGCTGCAGCAGCTCCTGGTGCCTGATGACGGGAAACTCTGGGGGAACCCTCGTTCTCTGCTGGAGGACCCTGCGCTCCAGCTCCACGTAGCTATCCGGTATCAGCTGGCCCATCACAGGCTGACCCTGGATCTATTGTGAGGATGAAGGGAAGTGCAATTACAAATTAGGCACTGAGCTGGAAAGGAAGGATAATGAATAGAAATATTGACAGGGAGAGGAAATGAGGAGAGGGGGAGGAGAGACCATGAAAGCAGAAGAGAACAGAAGAATCAAAGACATATGGAAGGTATTGCTGTCATGCATTCACAGCATTATTAATTTTTTTTATCATACCTTAGATGTCACTTAGAGTAGATATTTTAACATGTGCATTGTTGCTTTCATCAAATGCAATAAAATGAAAGAATGAGCTGACTTAAAGGATACTGTTGTTAAAATGATCAATCCAAAAGCAGCACATAAGAACATAGAACCACTGCTGGAAAAAGCTTAGATTATATTTAGCATTTTGTCATTACTGCTGTTTGTATCAATTCACCCTGAAGCTAGTCGCCTCCTTGGCGATGGCCTTGCGCAGTTTGGCCACAGCGTCCGAGTCCTCGCAGACGGACACCATGTGGTAGTCCTTGATGGCGGGGAAGCCCTGGTGGCTCAGCAGCTCCTCTCTGATCTTTGTCAGGCAGGCCTGGAGCTGCACTTCTTCGCTCACATCTGTGTGGGTTCCCACCAGGATGACTGGGGACAGCGGGGCTACCGCCTGCAGCCCAGGGGAATACCAGGATATTAGAAATACATTTTCGACTTACAGATTTACAGAATTACAGATTTTTCCCAGACTATTATTTTGACTCTTTTTGAACACTTCACACTGCAAAAAAGAAGCATATTAACAAGACTAGCACTAAGTCTTAAAATGTTGTTTTCCTTCAAACAAATCAAATACATCTGTCAGTGGAGTGACAGTTCCACTTTTACTGAAAATTTTCTTGAAGAAAGTGATATCTTTAAAAGAGGTTCACTACATCATCGCACCATTATCAAAATGTTACTTGATTTAGGAGAATTCTTAAGACAAGTAAGTTTGGGAATTCAAGAACCGCTCTGATCTAAACCTACATTCAGCACCAACCAGACCTTCACTCAAACCACATTAAAATACACCAACACTGCTCCCACATTTAGTTAAGACTTATGCAGCCCACAGTATCTCATCTGGTCAGCATAATTACATAATCTTATGTTTGGAATTTTTACTCACTTTGATGTTGAAGAGCCATGGTTTGAGGGCGTCCACTTGGCTGGCTCCTTTACTGAGGTTGTACACCACCAGGTACAGAGCTCTCGGCGTCAGGAAGTGTGGATGGGAGCCGCTGAACTCCTCGCCACCTGAGGAGGATGGGAATAAATCTGAGCCCAACTATCTGAATGCACTTAGAGTATCCTGAATGTAGTGATATGCAGAGTCTATTGTCTGTTTTATTGCTTGCCCTGTCCCCTTTTGTTCTGAATGTTCCTGCTGTCCATGTACCACCTCTGCTTTTATGTACTTATGTTGCTATGGTAGTTGGTGATATGTCCGTGCAGCAGTATCATCAAGACAAACTCCTGTACATTTATTGTGCTTGGTATGAATCTGAATTCAGAATTCACATCATACCAACCTGAGAAGTCCCACACGTTCAGCACCATGTTCTTCTTGTCCCGTTCCCGGATGGTCCAGTCCCGGACATTGATGCCAATGGTGGTCCGCTCCGAGCTCAACTGGGAGCGCTTCAGCTTCATCAGCTGCTGGATCAGGGTGGTCTTTCCACTGCCGGCGTTCCCCACCACAATGAGCTTCATCCGGTAGTAGGGCACCGCCTTCTTCAGCCGCTGCTGCAGAAACCTGGGTGAAGACGGACAGGGCTTTTTTTAATCTTTATCATGGAAACAAAGGGTTGGAATCCAATGTTATAAAAAAAACACTTTAAGTGTGTCCTGCACAAGTTTCTGAAGCCTCTCACCTCACAATATCTTTGGTCTTGCTGCCGATGAGTTTGAGGTCCAGCTGGAGGCGCAGGCCGTCCAGTGGCAGGTCCCACAGTTTCCCCAGCTTCCCCATTTCATCGGGGAAGGAGCGCAGGCCAGCGTTACGGCTCACGTCCAGGGAGGTAAGCTCCTCCAACAGGCCGATCTGAGGAGGGATCTGGATAGAGAAACGCACAACAATTACAGCCACTTACTTGTCAGATTCTGCCATTTTCAGGAGTGCCTTGCTTAAAGGCACTTTGACTGTAGTTCTTTAGGTATGGGAGAGAATTAGACCGACATATTAGCTTCTTTTGCCTACATTTTACAAGCTGATCTGTGTTCTGGGTTTCATACGAAATGCAATACATCCATTTTGTTGAGAAATGTTATGATTACAATGATGTTAATATAATGAAAAAATAAAAAGCATAATTTCTTCAGAATAGGTGTCACATTTATAAAGCGGTGAACATCTCATTGTGGAATTAAATTCTCGCAGTGAAATGGTCAAACCTGTGACCCATCTCACATATCATCAGTGTTGTGTGTTATGCCCTACCTCAGTGAGCTTGTTGTCACTCAGGTGGAGTTTCTCCAGCCTGGCCCATTTGTAGATTGGTCCACTCAGGTCCAGAGTTTTGATACAGTTGTGACTAAACATTAGCTCTCGCAGGTTGACGGACGCCCAGAATCCAGGGCCGGGAAGAAATGCAATTTCATTGGTTCTCATGTCCACTGACCGTAAACTAGACAACAAATAAAATATATTAGAGGATGTGTGTATGCACTACGTAGAGTGATATGTGCAGGATTTTTTCTTTTGTATGTCTTGCATCGCCCCCTTGCAGTAATTGTTGGTTCTGTTCACATATTCCTGTGCAATGATTGCACTTGGCAAATGAGGTGATTCTGAATGCATTATTATGGTTTCAAATACAATTGGCTGAGAGTCTAGAGGCACACATGCATCATTCCCAAAAATCACCTTAAGATCAATGGAAAAATCCACCCTCAGATATTCTGACCCTGTTTTATATCATCCTGCCTTCCAGAGGTTCTTTTGTGAAGAAGTATTGTAATTTCCATCTTGTCGTACCCGCTTACAGTGGATGTTTTACATTTTTCATCTATTTTTCATCTATCATCCACAACTTTGGCTACGCTGGAAATCTCATGCTGTGACATTATGTCATCCATAACAACAAAATCAACAGGTCATGTTAATAAACAGTGGAGAACAATAGGTGTTTCTGTATCATTTGTACTAAAATGGGCTAAAACAGCACCAAAATCTATAGCTACAAAACAAACTCTGTCAGGAAGTGAATAGTAATAATCCTAAATACTATCTAGCCAGCTGAGAATCTTCACAGAAACCAGCTGAGAATCCAACTTACTTTGGGAGATCAGGTATGGCCTCTGGAATGTAAGTGAAACTGTTGTTTGCCAGTTTCAGTGTTGTTATCTTCGATGGCAGATGTGACAAAGAACCTGCAGAGGACAGTAAAAATCTATTCATAGCATGGAAATCACAAAATATGAACACAAAATAACTGCACATTTGAAAAGTGTATTTCCACAGATACATATTGTAATATAAAACAAATCCTTTCTTGAAATTCATCATTCTAAATCCTGAAATTATAAGGAATCAGATCTCTAAAAAGGGTCGCCATGTAACGAAACAACTATAAGCCAGCAACTTGCCTTTCAAGTACCATAATTTGGTTTCACCTTAATGGACAAACTTATGTGATATCTCACACACCACAGGTCTGATCTTGATAAAACCTGGCAGGGTGATGCATTTTGGCATTGTGCTCTTGGGGTTTATGAAACCGACTGGCCAGTAGAAGGTGCTATAACGAAAGGTAAATATTTCCAACTTGAAAACGGGCATAACTGCTACACCAGTGGTCTGATTTTAATGATACTTGAAGGGGTGATGCATGTAATTACTGACTGAATCAGTTTTAGGGCGACGACATTTTTATGTTGAATCCAGGCATCAACTAATAAAACTTACAGAGTTTATTCATGGAGGCATTGAAGGTCTCCAGTTTGGGGCAGCCAGTCAGGAAGTCTGGGGAAATATGCGTCACGCTGTTCTTGCTCACATCCAGCAGCTTCACTTCCGGCAGACACAGAGGAGTGCACAGCTCACTTATGTTGTTACTGAACAGAGAAAAGCACCAACAGTCACTTGGCTGTTCAGCAACCACAGGTAGGACTACACAGTGTTTACATAAAATCATCCTGATTTTTTGTTGAATATTCTTTTGCACTGTGACATCAGACAAGACACATATGGACAGAGTTTTTCCCAAAGTACTGTAGTGGACTTTAAAATAAGGTGCTACTGCTTGGTATTTGATCCCTTTCTTTTATAGGGATATCTGAGACATCTGAGCCATGGGAAAATTTCAGATTCTTGTAATGTTGAATTGCAATAGTGAATATTGCGATTTATGGTGCGGTCCAAAAGTGTAACTCTGATGCAATATAACATACAGCAGTGACTCTGATCTGAGCACACAATTATGTTACCAATAATAACTGCCAGTATGAAATAGACAACAGAGGATAGTGTTAGTCATTCACTTCCCCCTCTGACAATTTCCCAGTTGATCTGGGTATTGAAATTAGTGATGCTGTGGCTGTAAAACTCTGTTTCCCAGCAGCTTACCCTTCCACAGACAGCTCCTCCAGTTGGTACATAGCTTGGCCAAGCTGATGGGGGAAGGTGGTGATTTTGTTGAATGACAGGTTGAGTTGCCGCAGCGACGGGCAGAAGACATTCGCGTCAAGGGTTAGTATGGGGCCGACAGCGTTGCGCGAGACATTGAGCATGCTCAGTGAGGGCAGGGCGAGCAGTTCCACTGGAAGCGACTGAAGCTGGTTGCCCTGGAGGTCCAGTCGAGTCAAACTCTTCAAGCTCTGATAAAAAAAAAAAAATAATAATAATAATAATAATAAATAAAGATAAAAAAAAAAAAAAAAAAAAAATTTTTTCCC
>OMKZ01015368.1:32657-52698 GCA_900302535.1 Neoniphon sammara | reverse complement strand
ACATTTTTTCCCCATTTGATTTTGGCGAGCTGATGGCGAGTTGCCTGTTTATCAGTGCCTGATGAAACGCTGCAGAATTAGCCACTAAAGGAACATAATAAAGTGTGAGAATGTCTTTTTTTTTCTTTTTCATTGCTTTGTTCATCAAATTTTTCACCACAGATCTGCAACAAGCAGCTTGTTAACCAATAAGTTTAAACAAGTGAATATTACCCTCCATTAACATTTTTTTTGGTTCAATGTGCTTAACACCCATTTAAGTTAGCACATCAGCTCCTGTTGTTTGACCATCTTTCAGTGACTCTTGTCAATTCACTCATCAAAGATTGCATTTTCACCCTTATAGACTTAAGACCACGCCTCTCTTCTTGTTATTAATCTTTCCCTTCATTGTCAAATCATTTACTTTAGTGCTGTTACCTGACACAGCTCTGAGGGAAACTCCAGCAAAATGTTGTGGCTCAGATCCAGGCGAAACAGATGCTCCAGCTGCTGTTGGACCAAGCCCTCGTCCATCAGACAGCTCAGAGAGTCCAGCTCGTTTCCTGATAGATCCAGCAGGCGGATCCTCTCCTTGTCCTTGAGAAGGGAGGAGGACGACAAAGACGAGGAGTTTTCCCCAGGGCCTGGCAATGGGGAGCAGATACCTGAGGAGACAAATAGTCAGAATCAAGAGCTGTTCATATGTCAACACATATACGTAGTATGAAAGGCAAAAACAACAGTAAGTTTGAATTATTGAGCATAACTTAACAGGCAATCATCTTTATTTTTTTCTCGAATATCCCATTAAACACACCCTAAACCTGTTTAGCTCAGAAAATGTAGGAACTAGAAGCTAAAGTTAGACAGACACACTGGTGTGCTGAAAATCGGCCTTCCACTAAATAGGAGATATAACTATATATAAACAGTCTTTAGAACCCGTAACAAAATATTTCAGTACTGGACAATGTTGGTGCAAAAGACAAGCCTGACAGATAACAAAGTTTGATCAATTAATTGCTCAGTACTAACCAATGTATATATTTTGAACCGACAAACAGCAATGAAAGTATCAAAAAAAGTATCAAAACTTGCAGAATGAAATTGCAACCTGTATAGTTTAGTTTCACTGTGTAAGGCAGAATGAGTTGAACTGAACTGGCAGCACCTTTTTGGTTTGCACCAGCCCTTCCATATCTCCTCTGTACAGGCTCATTGTGTTCATTCTCAGCTTGGCCACTCTGGAAAAACAGAGATACCAAAGAAGAAAACTGACAGTGAGGTAACAGGCATACCTGTAGGCAACTTTCACAGTTTTAGTTTTAAGAAAAGGATCAAAATGGTAATAAATCTCTTTTTTTTTTTTTTTTTTTTTTTACCAAATCATCCTTTATTATTCAAACATTATTTTAAAACAGTCTGATAAACAAACTGTTCAGTCATTTGCACAAATAAAAAACAATAAAAGAATACGGACGAGGTTACTGAAGAAGTTATACCTCTGCACTGGCATGTCTGCGGCGCCCCTGTTTCCGTTTGAAGGACCCTGCCCTCAACTCCTCTGTTGAACTATTCCGAGACTTTGGAGACAGGGCCAATGACAGTGAATCACTTCCTGCCAAAGGAAAAGCAGAGAAAGATAAGATACTACACTACAATCTGACCCTTGAATCAGAAAGCAAGTAATCTAATATTGTTACCTAATAGCTTATTTAAAGTAATGAAAGCCACTGATAGTAACAAGTTCACATGAAGTTTACAATGTAGTGTTACTGGATTTAATTACTATATATCTCAACAGACTTTACAGGATAACTTTAGTAAACATATGTCTGTTACTAATGAATATCCACTGTTTAATTGTACAATGCTATGAATACTGGTACAATGTGTTTAATTTGTACATTTTTGGTGCATAGTTTGGTTCAAATCAAGTGACCTAGAAGCATGTTTGTACTGCATCAAAATGCATTTGGTATAAACCCACATTCAAAAGGTTCTGGCTGTAATTGGCGGGCCAATTACTCCACACTCCAGCAGAAAATCATAATGGTGCTGATATTGAAACATATAAACCTCTAAAAGCCAGCATTTTTATCTTTTTTAACCTTAATTCAACCAATCCCACTGTGATTAGTCAGCTTTTTTCAAAGGATTGAAACATTAAGACAAGAACAAAAGTTACACACAAACATAAAACAAAAAACAAACTCCAAATAAGCATGCAAAAGAATGGGTAAAGCACAATATTTGTACCACGTAAAAACTGTAACATTGTGCAACATGGGACACAATAATTTGACACCTATAAAGACATCTAGGTTGGTACACACACACACTGCTGGATTAGCTTCATCCAACATCTATGAGGCTTTACCATCACTCTCCATGTCATCGTTGAAAAACAGGCCGTCGTCCATGGACACGAAGCTAAAACTGGAGTCGTCACTCTCATCAGACATGTAGCCAGAGGTCAGACAAGGGTCGGCCAGGGACCTGGGAGGACCAGTGATGCTCCTGGACCTCTGGAAAGACTGGATATACCGCGCCAAACTCGCCCCTTTACCTTTGAGAGAGGAACATGGTATGTAAAGCGTCTCCAAAAAGATTAAGATTACACAAATTAAAGGGACATACAGCTCAAGTTCAAGAACTGAACTCATTGCTCTTACTACTCATTACTGCTTCTTAGTCTGAGATAACTCAGTGTTTCCCCTATATGCATTCAGCAGTGGTGCACCGCCGCTGCTGAACGATGAGCGCTGCTGGTAAAATTTCACATTGTACATAATAATCACCAGGAACGCAAACCACTTGCCCTTTCTCCGCTGTGTGCAGCTGACTGGAGCTAGAAGTGAGCAGATGAAACAAACAGGAGCCCCCATCACACACACAGACACACACCAATTAGTGATGCCCAGATCGGCTCCCGACGTCATCCGAATCCACATGTAAGCATAAACCATCCACCTGCCACCCACCTGAGTGAATTATTTCTCTGATTTAGAGACCCGCACCCGCATGGAACTGTATTTCACTCCATCACCAATCATCGAGGATCGATGGCATCGGGGCATCGTGCAGAAATGCACACAGCGTCTCTCTTAATGTGGATATTATTTCTGCTGCAGGGGGATCTGCAAGACAGTATTTTATAAACTCAAACAGTCAACAGCACACCTGTCAACGCCCCCGTTTTCCCAGGTTCCTCCCGTATTTTAAGGCCATCTCCTGGCACATTCCTGTTTTACTGTTTCTCCCAGGAAACTCACTTATAATTTGCACGGCCCTTACACTTAATCATCATACACAGATCTGTAAGTTTTGTATGTTTGTCTGCCGTTACCTAAGTCGCCAGATCACCTATAAAACACCCTTCAAATTAAAATTCTGAATGTCCTGACGAAAAATGAAGCTTAAAATGTCACATTTTAGAGAATGTAATCAATATTAATATTTTCGTAATTAATGATGTGTTATTTCAGCCACCCACAACCCATCCCTGATTAATCAAAATGTTTATTTTTATGACCCAACCTGCCCAATCTGCAGATTATCTGCGATGTCCGCGGACATAACTGCAATCCGCACACATTACACATACACACACACACGCACTTCACTACAGCTAAAAAGATTGTGCTGCTGTCTAATGTTTTAGCGCGCCACGAGCAAATTTCTCAAGAAAACACAGCGAAAATACACTAGCCTATAAAACGGTCAAATCTGTATCCCGCACCTGCCAGCTCTTCTGATTTTCCTGCCCACCTCCCGCTGTTCTCCTGGAGTTTCAGTTCCCCTGATTTTCTCCCACAGTTTGATGAAATTTCAATTTTTTCCCATCCGCTTTATTTGTCGGAAATAGTATCATAGGATGTAGCCTATGCCACTGAGGCTACTTAGTTTTGCTGTGGTGTAGTGTAGTATGGGTGTAGTGTAGTAGTAAGTCACTTTTAAGACAGTTGTTGCAGGTTTTGTTAAATATGTTTATATGCTAAATATGTTTATCTATTTCTATTTTTTTTCCAATTAAAATAGTGCACAGTCATTTTCTGTGTTGAGGCATTTCATTCTTTGACATTTATTACAACTACAGCTGTCTGGGCCTCCAGAGCCCTTCTGGTGTCAAAAGCTCATGGTAAATTAACATGCACTTGACCACATGAACTTGAATAAACCTATCTCGAACTCTCGTTTGTAAGGTAGTTTTAAATTATTCCTTTACTGGTGCACACAAATATGGGTCCCTACGTTGTGGGTTCATGGGTGTTCGCACAACAGCACCGCTGCTGAAAAAAATCCTAGGGGAAACACTGCAACCCAATTAAAATTTGTTAGCAAGAGCAACACTATCTGAGATTTAAGATTTGAGCCTATGAATAAGTAGCCCTCCATAAAACAGTTTAGGTTAAGTAAACATCTCCTCACTGTTACTGTAACGCAGACTGTGTGCTCTGCTTCTCTCAGCCAGCAGGGGGCTGAGCCAGGCAGCATCGAGGCGTCCCAGCCTGAACCCCCCCAGGCAGAGGGCGCTGTTGTTGAGGTCCAGACCCAGGCGGCCCAAGAGTTGGATGATGGTGGGTCCGTCTCCCCGCTTCACGCTGACCGTCAGGGCCCTGCGGAGGTGCTGCTCATGGACGCCTCGGCTGAGCAGGAGCTCCACCAGTTCCAGCGGTCCGCCTCTCTCACACACCTGGAGAATAAAACACAGCAGCCATGATGTCAATCCTCAACTTTATCAAATTGTTACCAAGTATGGTCTTAGAAGACAATGCAGGCGATTCAGAACTTGTGGCCACAGTTTTTTTGATAGCATCATGCTATAGTTAAAGGAATACTCCAACGTTTTTGGCACTATCCCCTTTTTCCAACTTACCCAGACTGAGACAAGATGTTTTCACCTCTGTACGTCCACTGGTTCGGCTCCAATGGGTAGTATTTGGTGTTAGCTTAGCATAAAGACTTGAACACTATGGGAGTCAGCTAGTCCAGCTCCATCAAAGTGATAAAATAAACCTTACAGCAACTCCGAAGCTGTCATCCCCTTAATTAATAATGAAAATGCCTTCCATTACCATGCCATTTTATGAGTAACCCCCTATTTACAGTGTATTTGCAACTGGTGACCAATCCTGTTGCTAACATGAGGTATTGTGACCTCTGACCTGGTAGATGAGAGACTCGGTCTTTGTCTTCCTGTTGATGTCAGCGCCCATCTGGATCAGACACTCGGCCATCACTGGGTCACCATCCTCACAGGCCTTCTCCAGCATGCTGTAGCGCAGCTCTGAGTCGCACCACATCTTAGACAGAGCCAGGCAAGACGACTTACGTAGCTGATAACAGACAGAGTAAGTAAAAGCAGAGATAAGAGATTAAAGAGGTCCTGTTCAAATTAATCTGTTTTATTAAATTACATGGAATGTTCCCCCTCTTCCTAACAGGCCATTTTCCAAGACATTTCCAAGAAGTGCACAAGGGCGCTGTATAATGGATCTTAATAGTGTCCATGCATGTCTGGTATGTCGTGTACCCCTTCCACTGTATGTGAAGTCCTGTTGTCTCTGTTCCATGTGTGTGTCAGCTAGGCTTGTGTTTCAGCTTAATTTGTTGTTGATACATTGTACTGTACCTCCACAGAGATGTAACTAAGACATTCATGAAACATTCCTGTACAGTAATTTGATTAAATGGATAAAGGGATTACAATTCATTCAAGTTTCCATGCAGTGTTGTCATTACTGAGAAAAACAACAATACAGTATTTTAGTGTTGTTGCCATTAATATGATGTCTCAGATTTTAAAACACATTTTATGCAAATAAATCTGAAGACGTCAATAGTACTATGCTCCTTGTGAGTCTTTTAAAAAGGTGACCACATTCGAGAGCATGACCAATTTTGCAGGACTAAACAATTTTGACACTTGACACACATTTCATTCCTTTGCTGATATTCCATGACTGGAAATCCACACAGAAACTGTGTCAGAAGACAAGTAGTGCAGTCTGTGATGTGAAGAGAGAGAGACAGATGAAGAGACACTGAAGATAGAGAGGAGGAAAGAATGAACAAACACAGCTTACTGGGTTGTTACTCTGGTCAGGAGCCTCCTCTCTGAGCTGCTGGAAGAGTTGCCTGTCAAAGTCTTCCCTGTGCAGTTCAGCAGCAGCTCCTGAACAGGCATCCATCATCCTCAGAGCCACCTGAAAACCCTAGAGGACGCACAAACAGGAACAGACTATTGAGTTCACAAGCATAAAACAAATAAAGGAAGTAAAAGTCAAGTGCAAAGCATTGGATCAAGTTGGTCGACACTCAAAATACTGAGCCAAAGTGCTATGACTGCAGCTCTGTGTTTAGACTACTACTAATCAAACTGCCATTACATACTGCTTTGGATGATTACTAGTGTAACTGGACTACTAATTGTAAAACGGTGTTAGGTAGAACATTTAAGCCTGGTGATGGCATATTTATCAAAAAAAAATGTCTCTAATGAACAGCTAATGCATTTCTGGCATCTGGTTGGCTGAATTGCTGGGAAGGACGAATGCATGGCAACTCTGGCAGGTAGGTATGTTTTAAAACATATATAAGTAAGGTTTACATTTGCATAAAAATGTCAGATCTATTAGCAGTCTCCACTCTGTGAAACACAACCAGACAGACCACCAGCCTCTCGCAATTGAGAAAACTCAAAGTAAATACTGCAATTTTTCCTCCGTTGGTTTTTGGATTAGTTGTGTTCCCTTCTATCAAATAAAGCACTCACCTTTAGCAGCATCTCAGGGTCTTCCCTGTACTGGATGAGAGAGGCGACCAGAACGGAGGCCAGAACTGGCACAATCATTCTCGACAGCTTCTTCTTGGATACGAGGTAGTAAAGCAGGTTCAAACCCCAGTAGTGTATCTCTAGAGAAGGTGAGGTGAAAAAAAATGTTTTTGCTTCTATATGCTTCACTGTATTATATTGTTTGGCTGAAAAGCATTTGAAACTTTCTTTCATTCTCTTTTGGAAATCAAAAGCAGAATTAACAGAGATGAGAAAGAACACAACTCATAACATACAAGGAGATCAGTTCACTAAACCCTTAAATATGGCAAAGTCCCTTTTTACCAAAACTAAATTACTTCAAAATCTGCTTTTATAGACTGAATTTGCAGCGACAAAGTGGACCAATGTCTGATTAACAGACAAAATATTGTGTCAGTGTGACTGTTTATTGAATGTAGGTCATCAAACTATCAGCATAGAGGGAACATTGTGGATGAAAATATTTTGGCAGATATGGCCTCTAAATTAATTTATGGCAAGACAATATAAGAGAGCGGTAGTGTAGTGTACCTCGTTCTCTTGGGAACATCTGTAGTGTATGCAGCACTGTGTCTATGGCCCCCTGCTGGCAGAGCAGGTCTACTGCACCAGAACAGTCTGCCAGAGCCGACAGCACCCTTAGACCGCACTTCTGTATGGATGAGCTGCTGATAAACTAAACACACACACACACACACACACACACACACACACACACACACACACACACCATTAAATAAACGGAGTATTAAATATCATCATGGTTAAGGTCTATTTATAATCGGACAATGCTGCATATTGTTATCTCAATAACACATATCCCTGTATACATGTATTATAGGAAAATGATATTCAAAATATTAGAATACCATGTAAACAAAATTATCAGCCACAAAAACCAATAGTTAAAGAAAGTGTACAATATACAGGCCTCAGTATCATGATTAACATTACATATCCTACCACCTGCTCATTGATTTGCATCCATTCCATTGTTTTGCCAGCAAATACATCTATCATGACTTTTTCCAGTGGACTTGAACATGAAAGTCTACAAGTGTTGAAAGGGGGACATGAGTGGAGAAAGGTTGGAAATCACTGGGCATTTTGTTAGTGTGGTCCTACCCTGTTGAGAACCTCCAGGTAGACGGTGTGAGCTCCCTCCACCACACACTGGTTCTTCAGGACCTTCAACGACACGTCAGCCATGTCAGGGTCGGCCACAGAGACACCGTGCTCCCGTAAACTCCTGTCTGGGAATGCACACACAGCACAGAATCAAATGAAATGAGGCCAACTATTGTACACACACATGTACACACATGCATGCACACACACACAACTGTTGTTATTGCTCAGCAATCTAATTATGAGTCTAACAAGTAAGCTACTGACAGCAGAGGTCTTCTACATTTTAAAATGAAGGAAAACAAAAACACACTGAAAACAAGCTGCTCCACTGTACTAGCTTTAATTCCATCGCTTTCTGTGAACGACTCAGTGGAGTTTATCTTGATATCATGCACATAAAACTGAGATTGCCCATTACTTTGCAGACAGGCTGATATAATGGCATTAAAGCAAAAAATGCACAGGAACACACTGAATTTTAACAAGTTAGTGTATAAAGATAAACAACAGATTTCAATGTAATCAATGAGGACTACAGAGATCCCACTGACTCTGATGATTAATTCATTACTTTCAAAGATGTTCAGAAAGTCTTAAATTTAAAATTTACAAGACAACAATTCTAACAGCCGGTACTCAGTGCAGCAGCTAGGAGAGGAAGCCCTCGCCTCTTTATTTCATTGACAGCCTAATAAGTTTGTTTCAGGTTACCACACCAGCTACTTCATCCATTAGCACATCAGTTACTAGAATTTCCAGCTCAGTCTAGGATTTATAGGAGCAAATCTGTTTGTCACAAGAAGTGCTCCTAAGTAAACTTGACTTAATGTAAGGTAATAATCTGCAACGATGCATTATTGTTGCATATTATTTTTGTTTTTTTCTCTCTCTAGCTGATTGGTATAAGAGTGATTCAATCTATACCGAGACGTTGCAAGCTTTTCCATTTGCTGCCCTTAGCACTTGGTGTCTGCTAGGTCTTTCCTGGGAAAACCTCTGGTGCTCCGAAGTGAAGCCTTTTATAGTTGTATATTTTATATATCGGTGCAAAAAACATCACAGTAATAAGTCCTATCACCAACAGGAAAAAAAAATCCATTTCAAAGCACCTGGGCAGAGGAAGACCAGGCTGGCCTGCAGCGCCTCCAGCTGCACCTCCGGCTCAAAGTTGTGGACCTTCATGGTGCTGAGGATCTGACTCATTGCCATGTTGAGCTCATCCAGACTGGCTGTCCTGCAATACAAGACAGGTTTCATTCCAAAATGACAAAAGAGTTTCATTCTGTAACATTTCTGATGTTATTTATCGCTCATCATCATGTAAACAGCAGGTAAAGCCTTGTGACCAAAAGCTATGGACTCATGCTAATTTAACTTTATAACATTTACATCAGAAACAGAAATATACACAATTAATACTTCAAACTAAATAATTTCTTATCACTTGTTATGTAGTATGTCATGTTTAAAACTCTGAAAAAAAACTGCTGCACAATGAGCCTGTTTTGTGACTGTTAATTCACTTTTTTGTCCTGATGACACAAAAAGGGTAGCCTAAGCAAGAAAAACAAGGTTTGTGGTTTGTCCCCACCTTCCTTGGAAGAGGAGCTTGAGCAGTTTGCAGGCACTGATGGAAACCTCAACTGAAGTTGAGTGTCTCTTCATCATCTCCACCACGTTGACATGGAGGCCATTAGACAGCAGGAGAGAACAGATTTTACCTAGAAACAGAAGAGCTCTTCATGTTACCAACCAACCTAGGTCAATCAATACTTGTAAATGCTTTGTTTCATTCTACCTGAACAAATATATCACTTAATACTTTCCATCTACCAATTCTGTCTAATATGCAAGGCTAATTTAATTAGTTTTCACCGCGATTAAAAAGTGTACTGTATTGGCCTATACCAACAAATTATACTGGTACATACAGGGAGGGATGCATTGTTTTGTGCAGACATGATTTAAGGAAGTTGCTAAAGGACTTACCTCACAGACTTACTTAATTTCTTACTGAGCTAAATACCAATATTTTAGACAGGCCATGTTGAGATTATGTCTTTTGGCATTGTAACAATGAGTTAACTTTATTCACACAATTTAATGCTCTCTCCCAAAATAATAAGCTCCGAATACCGTGAAACCCAGTACATGGTATACACTTTGGCATCCCATATCTTCATGTACAAATAAAATAACTATAAGTTTTGGTGCCAGGGACTCACTGTCGTATTTAATGAGTGCACACATGGCACTAGTAGCAGCGTTGAACACTCTGGGAGAGGAGGAGTGGAGCAGCATGGCCGCCATTAACTGCCTGTGAACAGGAGTCCTGAAAACAAACATGAAGGGAAAAAAAAACACTTCATCACACATTTTAAACAAATTTCAGAAAAAAACTCCTCAATCACCTGCATGGTGAGATATACATGTTTCATTATGCTGACCATGAGAATCTCTTTTCCCACATTTCCTGCTTTCTGACAGATGAGGATTGAAGAGAACACATCATTTCTGTTGTGCTTGAGTGAATTAAGCACTTTCACTGTGATTATCACCACAAACAAGTGCTAAACCATGTTACACATGTAGAGAAGTGATATGTGGTATGTTTTGCTTCGTTGTCTACCTCTCGTCCTGCTCCTCTGCTGACTGGTTCAGTCCGGCTCCATGTAATAACAGACTGTGAATGGCCCAACTTGCAGCTTCCTGGGGGAACAGAAGAGATCCACAAGCCTGAGGTACTGATGATACTGAGATGATCACTTCACACAGTGAAATGGTAAAATTGTCCCACAGGTGCCCTAAAAAGCTCAGAACCCAAGTACAACAGCCTATTTGTGATTCTTTAGCATCTGACCAAACAATTTATACTTCAAGTCAAGTCTAATTTATTCACAAAGTGCTTTAAACACTTTTTTTACACAGAGAATAAATGACAAAGTCACAGAACCAAGGTTAAAACAAGGAAAGGACAGATACATCATAAACTCCATGACATAAGCATGGCAATCTAGTGCAGAATGTATATGCTTGACTGCAAAGAAGGAAACAATGAGAGTGGCTGGTAAGGTGGGAGATAGGATAAAGTATGTTCGGTGCTTAATAGTCCTGAGTCTGGACTTGGATACTGGAACAGTGGCAGGGAGTTTTATCATCAAAGGCATGGGATCCATTAGCAAAAATCTCAACCACCAGCTGTTTTCTTTGAAATGCCAGACATGACAAGGTGCCCTATATCCTATAAACAGTCCTTTATGCTGTGAGAGAGCAGTTCTTACTCGAGTAACAATACAACTTTTCACTGCGCAAGCCACAGAGTTAGAGGCTGCGGGACTGACCTGTACGGCCGGCTCAGCAGCGTGGAGCTCCAGTGCGGAACAGCAGACCTCCATCCAGCCCAGGCTCATGTCGTCCACCTCCTCTTTACCCCTGTTCTCCTCCTCCTCTCCTTCCTCCAGACCCTGCTCGGCCACCGCCTTGTTTTGCACTATGGTCTCAGCTAAGAAAAAGGGGCACGGGTGTGTGGTGGAGGGTAACACATGTTGAAATTGTTTCAGGGTCCCTATAAACATTTTCCATAGTTCTTCCAGTCCATTTAGGCTGGTGATCAATATGATGAATACTGTAGCAGCTGGGCAATATGATTGCCAACTAGTTCATGAGACTCTAAAGCTCAGACATTCCCCTCAACAGCAAATACAGTATATATGAAAATACACAAATATGGGTTTACAATTATAAAAACAATGTGTAGGAAATTCACACTTCCAAAGACGTGTCAAATTCTTAAACTTATCAAGACTTAAAGTTGATCATAGTTGTCTCTCTCAGTTTTTAGGGAACCATTCCAGTATAGGCACAAGCTAGATCAGCTTGTGTGTGTGTGTGTGTGCATGTGTATGCGCGTGTATGTTTGTCCTCACTGAGGTCAGCCAGGCAGGAGAGTGCAGCGGTTTGCAGCATGGCGTTGTCAGGGAAGGTCTGACAGGCTCTCACTGAAACCCGCTGGACACCGTTCAGCACCAGGATGTTGTAATAACTCTCTACAAGAAATCAAAACAGATTCATCCTCAATCAAAGACATGCTCTCACTGACCTCATCCATCATTTTCCCTCCACTGATGGGCAAGTTAGCTTGTTAGAAGGAAATACAAACACCACTGTATTGATGCCAAGGACCCCAGTGATTCTGCAAACAGTGCTATCATCACTGACTGTGAACAAGTGTGGACATTCTCCAAGATTAAAGTTACTCATTGACTGAGCCACTCAGATTCCCTGAATGCTGACCAGCATTTCCTTTTTACATTAGTTTCCACTTTACACTTATCAAACAGAGGGAATTGGAAATAAAGGCCTCTCTCAAATAAAAGCCCACCTCCAATATATATATATAGTATCCTCTGCAGCTAAATAAAGACCCCGGACACTATTTGAGGAAATACTGTACATACAGTATGGGTGCAGGTGTGGGAAAGAAGCCTAAGTATATAGTAGTTTAATGTAGATACAACGAAATATGTAATTGGTTCTTCATGACAAACATTCACAGAAATCACTTTTCACCTATGTCAACCTTATTTAAATGCTGATTTCTAAACGCCCTCAGCTCATTTCCATGAAGATAGCTTTGTTTTAATAAAATGTTACATAACATTAATTTAGTCTAAATGATGGGGAAGCACTGCCACTTTATTCACAACAGAAAAATTAGATTTTTATATTACAATAGGAGGAGGCACTACTATGGAGCATGTGAGTGCCACTAATTGTTATTGTCCCTTGGTGTGGCCTTTGATCCCTGGGTCCTACCTGATGTAAACTTTCTGAACAGACAGCAGGCCGTCTCTTGCAGCTCCTCTATCTCAGGGAAGGCGTCCATGGCGGCGATGAGCACACTGTAGCACCTAACCCCTCCTGACATCAGCATCTCCACATTACTGCCTGAGGGAGCCGAGCAGATGGATTCAGCACAGGCTTCATGGTTTAGACAGGGTACCTACACATTTTCCATTCAAAATTCCACACTTTTGATCAATCAAATGACCACCAGCTAGGGTATATCACTCTTTTCCTGAAGATTACTCCTCACAACAAAAAGTGTCACAATATGTAAAGTGACAGTGAGTCTGTGGCTTCAAAAAATGATTTCAATGACTGAACTTTTCATACTTCTTGTAAAATTCCCAACAAATGACATTATCAAATTAATTTTCAATTTCTTTTGAGACTTTCCAGACCTACATAGAAATGCTAAGCAGAATGGCCAGGGATATTATCAGGACATAAAAAAACAGTAAACAAAGGCAAACCAGGAAATTAGGACATTTAGGAACATGATGGTGTTGCCTGAAGTCTGAAATCCCTCCAAAAAACATGATGAGGGGAATGATCGTTCCCTCATCATTTTAATCTCACTCCTGGAATGTACTTTCCAGGAAATCCAGACACCCACCAATATCAATATGTGGGGCTTTCCAGCAGTAAAATAATTGCATTTTTTAGCCATGCATGCTTGGCAAAACATAAAATCCCAATTACAGCCAGGACTCCCTGTACCAAACTGAATAAAAATAAAATCACAGAAATGTTAGAGGGCTAAAGTGTCATTATTCATTTTACCAGCTGAATCCAAACACATAGTATTTACTCCCATTTGAGGTATAATCTGATTTACACAAAGACAGCATACAGAATGGGACACTGTGTCCTTGTGGGGAGGGTGAAAATAGATCATGTGGAACAAAGAATGAGAAGGGTTGGCATTTTATGTCCTTCTTTCATGATTAGTGTGTTTTACTGAGTCATGTGATGTAAAACATGGTTACTAAGTAGCTGTGCTACTACATAAAACATCACAGTGTAGTATCTGCCCATGCATCTTGAGGCAATATATCATCATTTTATCTATATCATGATATGAGACCAATGTCTGGGATTTTGAATATTGTATTATCGTGATATGGCATCAGTGTTGCCTTTTCCCGGTTTTCAAGGCTGCATTACAGTAAAGAGATGCAATTTTCTGAACTTATTACACTGCTGTAGCTGTTCTGTTGTTTGCCTCCACCTGCTTGGTCATCATATTCACATCACTAATGACTGTTTATCAAAAAACGCATGTGTGTGAATAGATTTTGAAAGCACCAGTAGTCATACCAACAACATCGTCACAATATCGATAGTGATATTGGGCCAAATATATCGTGATATTTGATTTTGTCCATATGTCGCTCGGCTCTATGTTTATGCACCAAAAGCAATGACAGAGCTCAGCTTGACAGACAAATTCCTGTACATTTATTCTACCTGATGAATTAATCTACTGTATTCCTGCTATACAATGTCTCGCTTATGGGATAGCATACTGCTTTAGGCCACACTGGTTGAATGAAAATTACAGAGGAGTTTCAATGCTATTGGTAGCTAGAGCACCTGTTTCTGAGGTGCAGCATGAGTAAACACCTGATGATACAGTTCTGTAAAGTGTCTCAGAGCAATGCAAACAGTGTCACTGAGGTTCATGATGGCAACCATTCAACTTTTACTGAGGGTGCTGACATAGTTTTTCTGCTCTTTTTCCCATGTTTTTTGCCTATTCGTTCATGAAAATAAGTGACTTTTAGTCATCATAAAATCTAAAGCTCTAAAAGCTCATGTTAGATAAGTTGTCAAAAAACAGGGAATAAGCATGTAATTTATCAGTGAGTCCAGCTATGATGAGCACCATGTAGACTCAACCATCAAATTACAAGTCTTTTCCATGTTTTGTGTCAGTTGAGTCTAAAGGGTCATCACGTAAATCAATCCTCAGAAATACTGCATACTCGCATACTGCATCTTTAATTTACAACATAAAGATTTTAGCGGTATGGGTCTAATTGCAAGTTATCCATCTAATCATGTGACCAAATACTAGCTGGGTAGTGTAAATGACCCATAGGAAGTCTGTTGATAATGTTACTATTTCCTGCAAGCCTTTATTTATCAGTACCTTTTTTGGTATTTTGGGTCTTTTATTTTGGCACTTCCGCTGAACTAGAAATTTTGCAAATGAAAGTTAATTAATTAACTTTGAGCACAGAAGGAAGGATGGTCATTTGAGAAACTCCACTCGGGGATATTGAGCTCTTCTGATGTGAAAGTAAGCGCCCAGCTGGAACGGTAAAAATGTATTTTGTGTAATTTGATTTGTTTTTTGATTATGTGCAGTTATATGTGATTTGGTGTGCTAAAACATGAGAAAGCGTTTAATGATATCACTGTCATAACAGTCACGCTAACACTGGCCTCTGTCAGAGAGTTGTAAATGGATGGCTTTATTGTCATGGTAAGGTTACTTTTCTGGCCTTCCATACCCGTATGCCAGAAGTTTTTAACTTGGCAGATATTTTGGATTAATAGAAGTAATTTTAAGGAAAGAGGTAAGAGGTAAGAGCTGATTTTATGCCATTTATTTAGCTCTTTAGCTCTTTCTTGAATTTCTTGAAGAAAGGTGTGTTCACAAAGGTGTGTTCACAATGAGACTCACGGCCGAGCATAAATAAATGCTTTTTGAAACATGAGTACGCTTTTGTCATGCCATTGTCTGGCTGGGGTTCGCTACAGGTAGTTTATTTATGGTAGGAGCAGGAAGTAGGAGTTGACTGTCAGTGTGTCCAGCTGCACTGAAAACACCAGCTGCTATTTAGTTTTTCATGTTAAAGTCGTAGTTTCATAGTAGTTCACATGCTCCTCATGTTATAATGTAGTATAAACCAAAGTAGTACTAATAAAAAGGAGATTACGAGAGCATTAACAGATTAATCTATTATCTAAATTAAGTATTAACAATTATTCTGTTCTTTTCTTTTTCAATACAGTCTGGAGATGTGGTGAGGGCTTACCAGGGCGGGCCAGGGGAAGCAGCACTTTAATGGCCTGGAGGAGCAGGTCAGGACTGTCCTGGAACCTCTGCAGAGCCGCCAAGACCACGACATGGTCCTGGTTCTCCACAAACTCTACAAGATGCTCATCACTCACTAGACAGAGGGAAATGAGGACATATGTTCAACTACAGCTGGAAAATGCAATCCAACAATTAACATTTTTAGACAGGTTTAAATTTGATGCTTTTTAAAGACTCATCTTTTTCTTAATGAAATAAGCATTTAGGCACGTTTGAAGATAAGTAGTACTATACTTGGTCCAGAGCAGAGGTTATTCTTAGGTATGAATAGATAGCTTAGGTATGAACTAGATGATTCTATCCACTGTTACTATAATAAAACCTAATATAATTACTATACTAGGTTAGATATAAAGGTGCCGCTGTAATAAATCTAACCAGGACTTTTTTTCTGGAACAGATGAGCACAAGGATTTCTTGGATTTATTTCTGTAAGACTGTCTGTATGGCAGATGTGTATAGTGAATTGGATTAATCTACAATAGGCCTTTTCCCAATCAGTGCTAGAGCAGACTGTACATCTATCACTCTAGACACTGGTTCATGCAGAGTGGTCAGTGTGTGTCTCTCTACCTCTGTCCAGAAGGACCTGCAGAGCACAACAGCCTTGGAGCTGCACTTCTTCACTGGTAGGAAATGTCTTCATCGCTTGCACCACCAAGCCAAACACATCCTCCTCTTCCTCCAGCACCAGCAGAGGCAGCAAATCTGTACGGAAATGGGGGAAAAAAATTATTCGCTCAAACTCAAGACCTTTAAAATATAGATTCACTTTATTAAAAATCTTGATTGTCATCCAAGGTTTTAAGTTAAAGGGTTCATACAGCCTAATGAGAGGAAAATTCAAGCCCTTTTCAAGCACTTTCAAGGTACCTAAACCAAAATTTCAAGACTCTTAAAGCCTTTGTCATCTAATCTAAATTGTTACTTTAAATGCCATTACAAAAAATAAAATTTACAGAATTTGTTTTTTACCAGCAATTCATATTAACTTTGACTGTAGTTTTGATCATGATTATTTAATGCTTGCTAATTTCTAGAGTATGGGATCATTTCAAATGTTTTCACTCATGTAGAAGATTTTTTACATGAATGATTGTGTAGATGAAATGCCAGTTCATGTTGAAAATCAAGCAATTTTTAAGGACTATACTTAAATTCAAGCATATTCCTAACCTTGAAAACGTAACATTTGAAATTAAGCATTTTCAAAAACTTTCACGACTTTGTACGAACCCTGAAGTTACCCTCTGCTCTTTAAAAAGTGCCACCGATATACAGTGAATTTCTCATTAAAAAAAAAAAGAGAGAGAGAGAGAGAGAGAGAGAAAGTCCACAAATGTGCACTGTGACCTTTCAGCAAGTGAAAACAGTTAGGTGCTTTTCATGATTTGGTTAACGTTTGACAGAAAAGTCCCTCAGGGTCAGAGGCAGGAAGTGCTTGTCTTGTAGACTGCAGTCCCGCCATCTGCTGGAATGTGCTTCACTGATTCTGCACTTCCACTGACTAATACAGGCGGTTCACGGACCATGTGATTTCTCTCTTTAATTTAATCACTTGCTCTCTGAAGAACTAGGCGTGATGTAATGTAGGTCATTACAAATCAACTGAAAATAACTTTTAGATCTCTGAAATAGACTGAAACATTGTTGCACTGTGGACACTAACTTTGAAAGCACATTGAGTGTTACTTATTTGCAAGTTTGCTTACATAAACTGATGTGATGACATCAGAGCATCATATGACCTTGTCAGTGGTTGTGCTGACTGGTGTCCTGAGCAGACCCAGGTGACATAGTATTTGTGAATAATAAGTGGAGTTTACTGCCTGAGGAAGAAAAGGTTGTTCAACTCTTGTCCTGACAAGGGAGGTTAAAACAACCTGGTCTTCTTGCCAACATGTTAATTAAGCTTTACACATCTTCAAACCTTCAGCTTGTCAGCAGAATAGACAACAGAAACAGGTCAAGTTTTCTCCCACAGGACTAGAGAAAAGATGAAGTAGAAAACAGAAATCATGCAATACTGCTGCTGAAATGGCAACATCAGCCATGACAAGTTGAATCATATAAGAAGGAAACTCGGTTTTGTAATGCGAGCAATAATTAATTGCAAATGGGGTTTGCAAATGTTGCTGATCAATGCCAGTTGGCCCACTGTAAATTCAAAGGCTGCTGAGATTTCAATCTCCAAGGACAGTCAAGCCAGTCTGGCATGTGTTTTGGCTGAAAACGCTCCCATCCTCATGTGCAACGTCACAACAGTTGTCCAGGTAAGTTTTATCAATCGCCTCTGAGTAGGTGCATCTTGACCTCGCTGGCTACCATTCCTGATGACTTGCGTGGAGAGCAAGAGGTCAAGGAGGGGACAAATGTTTGAATGTTGATGTAGTTTGCCTCCCAATCGTTAGAGGCACTATTTCACCAGAAATTATATTAATCATTAATTTTCTACAATACATGGTCTGACTAAAGTAGGTGGTATTTTTTGAGCTGCAATGTGCTTTTATGACTTGCTTTAACAACATTCAAATATATTTTGAAATGTATTATTACAAGGACAACAGCTAGCTGAACAACTTAATAGTGTAGCAAGGAGAGTTCGGAATGTTACCTATATAAACTATCTATGAGAATAGGTGCTGCTGTTGTTAAACCTGTTCCCTTCCAGGGGATTCCCAAATTCTTCCTCCTTTACCTGAACTCCCATTTGCTGCTTGGGAATCCACATTGCTTTGTGCAGGCAAAGTGTGCAACATTATGGAATGTACTGCCTTTGTTGGAGGGTAGCAGTTTTTGTTTACATTCAGCTTGCATGCTGCACATGTTGGTTTGCTGCACTTCCCATTGGATTTGTTGGCTTTTTTAAACACTAATGTACAAAGAACGTGCAAAGGAAAAATGCTCATACAGGGAAGCGCTCACAAAGAAAGTGACGGAGTGATATGACAAAAACTATGTCTTGTTAACTGGAGTGGATCTGTACGAACTATCAAAAAAAAAGTAGACTACTGGTGCATATCTTATGGTTGGGGTGAGTGCATGCACCTGTGAATCCTTTAAAAATGTTAAATCACATGCACTTAACAAATGTATGGGCACATGGCGGAACTCTCACTGTGCTGTGACGACACATTCCCAAGTTTTGAGTCACACAAAAGACTATGAAATTGCTTTTCAAATGTTAAAACTCTTTAGCCCTCATGCTGTTGCCCTATGTGGCAAACTCCAGGCATCTGGTACTAAAACATACTAAGAATTATTTGAAAACAATATTTGACCGTGCTGTGGCGTACCTGATCTGAGCAGGAGAGCCAGGGCTCGGAGTCCAACCATGGTCACTCTGCAGTCCTTCCTGTACTGGGACAGGACTTTCAGGATTTGCCTGGAAAAAACAGCAATACAATATTTAACCAGAGCAGAAGTTGGTACCACCCTAGTTAAGTGAAAGTCAGCCCCAAGATTATTTCCAAAGGGGGTCAAGACAAAATGAAGATTAACACTAGAGAAAATGGAAGAGGATGGTGGTGTTGGAAAAAAAAATCCAAATGTTAAAATGATTATGGAGTTACTTACAGCTGAACAGAAATGTAGATCTTATTTGCAGATCCACTTTGTCCTATAGCCTTTATCTATGACTCATCAACACTCACTCATAATGCACATAATGCACAGATGTTTGAGGGCCATTTCAGGCACAGTAATCAACAGATGAAATGACTTAAAGAGCAACTAAATCCAGCACCAAAATCTGTGTGCAGCCTGACCTCTATTGGTGAAAAGTAGAATACCTGGTCTTTAGTGGCAGGTGATGTCACCACCTGTTGTACTTTATGCTGTACTCTTTAAATTGATTTTAGTGCGGGGGACAAAATAAGCCAAACAACAAAAGTACACTCTCTTTGTAGTTTTAGGTGGACTGAAAAAGTCAAGTTATTATCCAAAACAGGCAAAGTCCAATCAAAAATAGGCATGAAACCAAGACAAGGCATCAGAAAAGTCATCTTGAGACCCGGTTTAAGTAGTACAGTGCTGCATTTCACACAAATATCCAAGTGCACTGGGCAGAAATGCAGCAATATAGCCGCAGCAGTTCTCAACCTTTTCAGCTTTCAACACTTCCTTAACTGCAGCAATGCATATTCACACCCCTTGTT
>OMKZ01015368.1:21152-32637 GCA_900302535.1 Neoniphon sammara | reverse complement strand
CTTTAGTGGCAGGTGATGTCACCACCTGTTGTACTCTATGCTGTACTCTTTAAATTGATTTTAGTGCGGGGGACAAAATAAGCCAAACAACAAAAGTACACTCTCTTTGTAGTTTTAGGTGGACTGAAAAAGTCTAGTTTAAGTAGTACAGTGCTGCATTTCACACAAATATCCAAGTGCACTGGGCGGAAATGCAGCAATATAGCCGCAGCAGTTCTCAACCTTTTCAGCTTTCAACACTTCCTTAACTGCAGCAATGCATATTCACACCCCTTGTTCCCAGCAAAACCGTGACACACAATCATATATTCTTTTAAATTTTATTTTCTGTCACCTGGGCTCTCTTGATGAATTATGGGGAAAATTCAAGAGCATGTGAATCTTCACAAAGAAGCCATTTATAACAAGTAATATAAATGTAATGTGGCACTTTTACATACATATCATCATGTAATAGAGCAGATTTTCCGAACCCCCTTGAGAATCACTGGTACAACATGAATATACAGCAGTGCAACAGCCAAACTGGAAATTCAACACAGCTAAATAAAAAACACAAAACACAGTTATATGTATGTAAAAATAGCACAGACGAGGAAACAACAAAATATATTATATGCAACAGTAAGCCATGCAAATACATCAAACCCACAGTGTCCAGACAATGTGTCTTTACTTACTGGTGCACTCCCAGCACCTCCCAGTCCCTGGCTGCTTGCAGAGGCCTGGTCAGCTGATCCAGGGTGCTGGGGCATATTTCAATCAGCCGGCACAGCAGTGACCAGCCCACCTGTGGCAAGAGGCTTATGCTGTCATATACTTCATCTCAACATTAGACCATCAATCAAATAAATCAACATCCCTAATTAGAAGGAAAAAATTACATTCCTGAGCCACATTTCAGAGACAAGATGTCTGATTGAAATTCAATTCATTTCACATCCTGCACTCCTTGGAGACTTCCACAAAATCTGAACATAACGGAGGTCAGATTTTGTTTTCCCCATTCATCTCACACTTGACTTTCACAGTCTGAATCACACGTCAGTCTCACCTCTGATAAGCTGTGGTATCCAGCAGTCACAAGATCATAAACACACTAGATGAAGCAGAGGCGTTTGTGTTTCCCATGACATATAAACTACTGACATAAACCACTGATCATATGGTACACTTAAAAATTATGTACAGTATGTTTCCTCAAGACTTGTGTGTGTCTAGTTTGGAATGGCACAGAATGATGTTAATGATGTACAATCCGACAAAATACAAAATATTAAGAAATGAAACAACTTCATTGTCTTCCTATACAGTACCTGCTGGACTCCTCTGGTGGTTATGTAAGATGACAACACCACCATGAGAGGGCCCTGGACATCTTTGTCTTCAAACAGTTCTGCTGCTGCACAAAGAACCGACAGTTTAGGATGACACATTAGCTTTGGAAACAATAAAAAAATAAAAACAAGGACCAGGCATTGTCCGCTAATTTCTATATTTAAAAGGATATAACAAGGCTTAGGAATGAGTCTAGCAATAACTAGTCTAAAAATAACAAATATTCCATCAGAATGCAAGTGCAGCTTTTTTGGTTTGGTTCGTTATTTAGCTTTGTTTGTCTGGGTAAAGCTAAATCACAGCAATGAGATAAAATACAGTGATTAAACAAGTTACATCATTTACATTATCTTAAATTACATTAAGAAGTGTTAAGTTTGGAAAATATAAAATTTACAAATTTCTTAAAGTGACAGAGGAAAGCCCAACCAGCTAACCAAGACTCCTCACCTTAAAAGAGATAAAAACAACAAAATCAAAACAGCATGACCAAAGAGTAGCAAGGAAAGCTTGATGCACGTGAATGGATGGACGTATCGCTTACCACAGTCTGTGTGCGCCAGGAAAAGCAGATCCTGAATTATTTGAATCAGCGTGTTTAGCTGCCTGTCTTCCGGAGGGTTTTTTAATCTCACCAACAGTTTCTTCAACCTTTCTTCCAATTCCTCTTTGTTAACCATGGTCTTTGAAGTAGGCTACTGTTTTCCGGCTGGCGACTTGACGTGCATTTAGCTTATGACAGTGCTTCAAGGCCGACAGACGGCTGCTAGCGGCCGCAACGCTGCAGCATAGCATGGGAATGGACCAGCAGCAGACTGTATTAGCCGACACAACAACTCACAGGACACGGGAAGCGGTCACAAAGTTTCGTGTGTGAAGTTGACAAAATCCTCTTCGGCAACTTTCTCTTGACAGGGCAACATGTTCCTGTTTCTGAGGTCTGACGTTATTTCTGTTGTTTCGGTTTGAGAGCAGCCGTGTCCCTCTCAGACAGGCGTGTTCCTCCTTCCCTGCGGACATGTCATATGACTCCAGTCCGAAAAACTTCCCGATTGGTGATGAGGAGAGGGCAACAACAGTAGCCGCGGAGATTCAACCGCCTGGGACGATGTAATGCCAGCCCAATGTAGAGGTTGTAGTATGTGCCGAGACTGCCCACTCTGAATTACACCAGGCTTGTGTCTGAGGGGGCATTTAAGTATCTCATATGCTACCGCCGCTGCTGTTGTTTGTCAGTTGATAAACGGAAAGTTTGGAATATAGCTTAGCTTAACGTAGCCGATATCCTTTCAAAAACAACCAGTTAAATGTTGCTTTGCTTATGGACGAATGTGCATACCCATTGGAGCAAATAGTAAGAGTTTTACGAATCCCTAATCAATGAAGCAACACTTAACCTACTTCAATTGGTCTCCCAGCTGTTCCCACGATCAAGTTAAAATTAACCGCTTTCGCCCAGGTAGTGTTGAGTTTGGCTTATAGCAGTGTAATTACGGTACTTACGCAGCGTTCAAGGCAGCTGGGAACTGAGAAAATTCTAACTTTGAGGCGGTAATAATTTATGATAAAAAATGGCCCGAATTCCAGGTGCGCTTTATTTGGCCGCTTTCAAAACAGATAAAACATGAATAAATATAAAGATATTAACCAACGGGATACCGTTCTGTTTTAATATTGTTTCATATATTAATTGAACCCTCAATTTTTGTAAGCACTGCATTGATTTATCTTGAAGCATACCAGGTACAAACAGAAACGTCAAAGTCTATTAAAAGATTAAAACCAGTTATTTATTATCATTCACATTGAAAGCCGTCATGTTAATTTACATTTACCTGAGGTAGCAGAACTGCTTGTTGGGGAACTTGGAAACAGGCTGTCCAATGTTATTTTTACTGTCTGATTGTGGAATTGGTATTTACGTGACTTCAAGGAGTGTGCCACTTAACATCTGTAAATTTTTTTTTTTTTTTTTAAACTGACATTTTCTTGTTTAAAAAAAAAAGCTATCTCAAGACAGGCGCCTGTCTGAAAAGCTTGGTCAGCTTTGTAACTGCTAAAATGTTCTATGATTATTACAAAAAGAATATCGGTGTCAATATTATAATATTATATTGATCATTGTGGATTTGAAGATACAGGATATCAACATCAACCTCAAAAACATATCAGTGCATGTCCAGATTTTTCCTGCAAGTGAGAAAGCTCCCCATTTCCAGTGTCATTGAATGCATCAAGTAGGTGCCTTCAGAGCGGATGGTCAAAGATGGCAAAGCTATGGCCATATTTAATTTCCAAAGTAGGCCTTGCTATCCAGGTTATGTATAAACAGTCACTGCCCTCATACGTTTGTGATATGGAGTAACAAAGATATTAGCCTATATATTTTCCATATGTAGTTTGAAAATGAAATTTTGTTTTTGAGTTATTTAATTAGAATAGACAAATCCTGTAGTTAAAGGGACTTTCCTTTTAAAAGAAATATGTATTTCTTGTGACAGTTAAATAATAACCTTACCCACACTATTCAGTGCCTTAGGCCTCATAATAAATATACAATAAAGACTAGTTTTCAGAAGAGTGAGGAATTGGATTACAGTATTTTCCTAGATGGTGCATATATTTAGATAATCATAATATGCATATCTAAGATATGTATATCTGAGCGCTGACCCGTTTTTTCCTAGTACATAAGTGTCACCAACATGTTTCGGCCTGCCGGCCTGCATGCCTGCAAAGATGAAGGCCAGCAGGCCAAAACATGTTGAGAGAGAGAGAGAGAGAGTTGTGAGATTTTTTTTCCACTATGAACTAGCAGTTGAATAAAGGCTTTTTAAATTTTTCCTTGGTTCAACTTGTGGAATTGCTGTGAATGTCTCATCTCCCCAGTATGAATGCTTTCTTAAATTGTTTTGTTTGTTTTAAATAGACTCCTGGCAACCATCTTGATGACCAATGCTATTTCAAGACAGACAAGAGGGGACTGCTGCTCACTGGGTTAGTATCTATTACCCAGTGTTCACTTCAACTGTTTGACTATTTTTCAAAGACTGAAATACTTTTTAGTGGCAACCTGTGAGGTGACCTGAGTGCTAAAAGCCCATTCATAAACTCCTATGATAGACTGTTTTCACATTCAGTTCACATTGTCCAAAGTTGGTTAATGATGGCTTTTCTTATGGCCTCTCCGGTTTACATGTTGCCAACATTTAATATTGTCCTGTTATCACAGTAGATCTTCTAATTGACTTTTTCATGCTCTCATTTTGAGATTACACATTTTATCTTCTCCTAAAACAATCTTAGTCAACCTCAGTTGAGCCTATATGATATGATTTATATGTGGGTTTTTATCTTTGACATCAGGTAATGACATTTGTTAAAATATGTCTTAGCTGGCATTTATAATAATCAGGTTGAGCTGCCAGATCACATGCTGGATACTATTTTGGGGTAAGGTAATTGTATGAAGTCTTAACCTTTTAAATTCTGACATTTCAACCATAAGGTTTGAGGCATCACCTGGCTGCTCTGGCAACATATGTATTACAGTACAGCCATGAACATACACAGTTGTCTGGTGATGTGTGTCAGATCCTTAAAAAAATTGCTATAGGACATCCTATTGGAGGTTGTCCTGGTTTGGGGAGATGCAGCCAATTTAAAGTTGGCTCTAACCTGTAACAGATTCAAGATAGACATTTTAGGTTATGTGCTTTAACCTCTGCAGACACTGTAGCAAAATGTGCCCTTCAGGATTTTCCACAAGTTGTATGTGTTGGCCCCTCAGTTGCTATAGAGATGCAACAGCTGCTCAGAGTCAGCATCCAGAAGCACTTCCTCTACAGTATATTCTTGATTGTATCCAATGATGAGCCATCTTGTTCACTGTGTCTGACAGTTAAAGTTAAAAACAATAACACAGCCAAGGGCGCATCATACCTGTAGGACTGCGGGACAGGAACATTTATTTGCCACTAAAACTACTAACTGTTGTTCCCGTGGCCTTCGGGCGCGTTCGCAATGCCTAGAAAAATGGCGTACACTTCTTTTGGTTGCTTACAAAGAAAAATGTCCCTTATGATCCAAAAGTGGGCAATTATAAGGGTCTATATCGATCATAAGAGATGGTCTGAAAAATCTGTTAGCGATTTTAACGGTGTCTCATTTCCAGTGGTTCCTCAGGCGGTAGCAACACCACGGCTGACAGTTGTGTTCAATTGATCGTATAGCTCAGGGCCCTCCCCTGGGGCTTGAGGAGTCCCCTCTGTTCATATCACATGACTCCAACAAGAAAAACTTCCCGTTTGTTCGATACAGCCGCGGCAGAGTCAGCTGTCTGGAAATCAGCCCACACCTCAAACAAGTCGTCGGTAAAGGTGTAAGTAGATTAATCAGCACCAGTTCAATTTGGTATTTATATTTTCAGTCACTGCTGATTAAGTGACGTCTTTCACATGATTCTTTGATTTACCTGATTTTGATTTTGCGTTAATTGTTGACATTGGTGAATGGGAAAGATGCTGACATAAGCATATTCCTTTCACATTTCTGACAGTTTGATGGTGTTTTGCTAATGGGCAAATAGGCTAAATTTAAGACTTTATATTATTTGCCATCTATCCTATACATAAACCAACACTTACTTTAATAACATTCAACTTTTAGACTTGCAGCTTTTGTCAGCACAGTCTTCATTTTTTTAATTTAAGTGCTACAAGCTCGGTCATCTACAAGCCGCATTTAGCAGAATATCTGGTCGATGCCTAAATTTCCTCAAATTCCTCTTTACAGGTAAGCACATTTGCCAGTAAGTGAAACATCGTTAAATTTACACATTTTGAACGGACTTCGGCGTACGCGGAGAGAGAACAGAGCACTCCCCGTTCTTCCCATCGATTCTTCCGCTTTGACGTGCTCTTTAACAGGACGAATCACTTTACGGCACTCGAAGGCGGCGATACTGTTCGCTGGGTTAAAAAAAACACATGGAAACTGATACACCCAGTAATTATTATTGAAGGTTAATTGTGGCTCATGGCATTCTAAGCAATGGGTAATAACTCTGTTGCAAAGGACATGTAGAGGTTTGTGAGCTGAATGTTAGGTTGTGTCTTGCACTCCTTTTCATTTGTGCTGACATACTTTTTCTTCTGTTTCTGACAATTTGTGGTTTTCCTTACGAAGAATACGTCATGGTGTTATTTTTGAGGGCGTTTAATTGGTGTGTTGTGACAGCTGACTACACCTATGCAGAGCCTCACATTGCCTCTCACGGACGATGACGAACATTACCTTCCACGTCGAAGAGGAGACAGGTCTCAAAGTAATGTAATTAGACAGCCGAACTGAGCACCAGTGAACCTAATAACTGCTTTCACTTATGTCCAGCAGCCACGATGAATTCAGCCTGCAGCGAATGAGCAACCTTATGGGCAACCGGAGGCAGAAAGCTGCCGACGATGGAGAGCGGAGTCTCATAGGAGCTCCCCGCGGGGACGGTGCCTCCGTCACCGGGGGAGACACTCTGGACCAAGACCCCGCCACGCCGGTGTTCGTCTATGTCTTGGCGTTTTTCTCCGCCCTGGGAGGATTCATCTTCGGATATGACACCGGGGTGGTCTCAGGGGCTATGTTGCTCCTGAAAAAGGAGATGAACCTGAGCGCCCTGTGGCAGGAGATGCTGGTTTCGAGCACCGTAGGAGCGGCGGCGGTCTCCGCCCTCCTCGGAGGCTCCCTGAACGGGGCACTGGGGCGCAGGATCTGCGTCTTGGTGGCCAGCTTCGTCTTCACCTTCGGAGGGATCCTCCTGAGTGTTGCTCCGGACAAGACTGTCCTTCTTGTGGGGAGGATTATAATAGGTGTTGGTATAGGTAAGTTTGCTGTGTTGTTTCAGAACTTTGTACTGTACTATTTTGGGGGGTTCATCTGTTCCCCGGGTCTTACGTTCCCCGGTCCTGTGTTCCAAACTGAAACAGCCCCTTCCCTCAAGTCTATGTTCCCTCTCCATAACAAAGTATAATATTATCCATACCTTTGTTACATAAAAAATGCTCAGTAACTAATATCTGAAATGGTGTTTATGGTCATGCTGCTTCCAGAGACAGAAGTATACTCTCCTATTCAAACACACTTTTACAAAACACCAACATACAGAAACATATGTTCCCTCTACATAAAGAGAATAATGTCCATGCCTTCTGGTATATTAATAAAAATGCATAATGATATTGAGTAAATAATATCTCAAATGGTGTATGAAAAAAATTGCACTGAGGGAATATAGGGCCCTGGGAACATAGTTATGTTCCATTATTTTTGGTCTTTATTTATCAAGGTAAAGTCAACTGAACATCCATGTTCTTTTAGACATCCTTGAAGCACTAATCCGTCAGGGGTTAAGTTCCTCGCTCCTTCTGCCTGTTTTCCATAGGGATCTGAACAAAAGTCTGCTTCTCAGAACTGTAGATTACCTCTGTCGTTCAAAGCTGCATATCCATTCTTTTTGAGCGTATACAAACTCACGCCCATGGAATTTTTTTTTGGTCGCCCCTCCCTGTTGGGTCACCTTACCTGTTTTACCTGGCTAATATTATCCTGGATGAAACACGGGCCTGTAGCTCCAAGAAGACTGTGATCATGTGACTGCAGAAGTAGTTCATTGTCCCAGGGCTGGTGTGTCTTTGATGAATTTGCATAGGGTCCTTGTGGATTACATCCATGGCTACAATCTAGAAACAAATGATTTCCTTGACAGGGTAGCTGAACGATGAAGCCATTTGAACCCTCTCAAATGGCTTCATTTGTCCTTTCTTAAGTAATGCCATAGTAGCAAAGTTTCAAAACTGTTTGTGGTTTTGCACTGTAGTGCATGATTTGCATCTTCAGAATATTACATTTTTAGTTACACAAGTTATTGTATGTGTCATTGAAGAAGTGACTGCCGGTATTATAAAATGACTGATAGCACACATTTAAAGCAAACTGTAGTACTTGTTTGAAGAATAGCATTTAACTCCTACAAAATCTAACTTTACACACAGGATCGATCCCCTATATTTTAAAGATATTGAATGATAAAATTGAGGCAGAGAGGGTAATGTTTTTGAAAATGGCTGTATTGAGTTTGGGGAACTTTTCTCCATATGCTTCTCAATGAAACCTTGTCTTTCCTTCTGTCCCTAGGCATCGCCTCTATGACAGTTCCTGTGTACATAGCAGAGGTGTCTCCCTCCCATATGAGAGGTCAGCTGGTCACTATAAACAACCTCTTCATCACCGGTGGCCAGTTCACCGCCAGTGTGGTGGATGGGGCTTTCAGCTACGCGCAACATGACGGCTGGAGGTACGCATCTGCTCCGTATTGTTGTCCTGCCAGTAAATAGTCATAATTTGATTTTTTGGGGGGTTTGTTTATTTATATGAGTATAGGATTTGTTTGTGTCTGACCCTGGGCTGAGAGGATGTTGCACACTGGCTAATTACAGTAACTTGTTAAATACTGCATTGAGAAATTCCTCCACAGATTGTGGTAATGCTGTCATCCTGATTTATCCAGCTGGATTAAGATTTCTATGTATCTAAGCTTTTATGTAAAATTGGATACAAGCACATAATTAGGAAACACAGCTTTGTGCCTTCAAGAAGTTCAAATTTCCAAGACTGGACAAAAAAAATCTCACTTTCGAGTATGCAGTAGGCAGCTCTGCATTTTGGCAGCCCATAGTGGCATCAAGAGGTAACAGTGTGAACTCAGTTGTTTTCAATTGTCACAAATCATGTAAGGGGATGTCAGTAAAAACTGTGCACTCCTTGGTCCTCATCTTAGTGTCTAGTAGATATGGTGAAGAGCTTCAACCATGGTCAGTGGATTGAGCTTTGTCTGGATGGAACATCGACTACTGTTTAGGCAAACAAGGCAAATATATTCCTCTCAGATAAAGAGCATTGTCTTTTGCGTGCAATTACTTCGTAATTTAGACTGAGAAGACAGGTGTGTTTTTGCATAAACTCTTGTCTGGTGTAGTTTTAAAAATCTGAATCTGAGCAGTTTTTGATTATGTTAGCTAATAGGGCAGTAATACTTGTGATAAACAAAGACTTCAGTGGGCTGTTATGTTTGCCCCAGATCTGTTTTGTGCCTCAATGGAGTGATGACGCAGCAGCATGACAGTTTCTAAGGACCAGGTTAGGACAAGGTGTGAGGGAACAACAGCTGGTGACATGGTGATAAGGGAGTGTGTTTATTCATGTGTTTATACTTCCACAAGTACTCAAATGTTACAGGAAAAATTCCCCTGTGGATGCTTTTACCCCGCAAGACGTCAATTTATGATGTTTATTTTGTAATGAGGTATAGCCACTTCCCTCAGCATGCAACTCCTATTTATACTGCAGTAAATGCTTCCCAGCATTTTCTAAAATTCCCTTTGGTTGTTTATTAGTTTATTTGTAAGGGACAAGTACAGAGAACAATGACAGTTGCAGAAGCAGCGTCTGATGTACTGTACATGTGTATATAGCTGAAGGTAATTTCCAACACCAATCCTTTGATGGGCATTCATAGTTAAAACATTAATCCACAGAAATGGGGCATAACCTGTTATTGTATCCAGCTACAGGTTGTACTGAAGGTACAACCTTGTCTAATATTCCCATAATAACAAAACAGAAGTAGGCCCAGAACTGTCATGTGAACACACCAATCATGTTTGACTGGTTCTTTGATGGAAAAGTGGGTTTTCCAGAATGTGTAGGGAACTTACAGTCCAGGGCCATACGGAAAAGGAAGAATAAGTGGATTTTTCAGGGAATTTCCACACCAGGAGAGGGTTTATTTTATTTACTTATTTTTCAGTCACTCTGGATAGGTTTGATCCCACTGAAAGATCGACTGGTTTCGTCTCTTTGTCTGGTTCTGTTCAAGTCCCTTCTCTCTTGTCATCCATTTCTCTCCCCCCGTCCTCTCTACTCTTCTCGCCCCAACTCCTCCCTTCCTGCTCCTCTTCATACTCAGGTACATGCTTGGTCTGTCTGTCATCCCGGCCGTGCTGCAGTTTGGCGGCTTCCTCTTCCTGCCAGAGAGCCCCCGCTGGCTTCTCCAAAAGGGCCAGACCCAAGAGGCGCGCCGAGTCCTCAGCCAGATCAGAGGAGGCCAGAACGTCGACGACGAGTACAACACCATCAGAACCAGCATCGAGGAGGAGGAGAAAGAGGTGGGGAAAGGTGAGAGATTTCTGTGAAAACAGGATAGAAACGCTGTAGGGGTGTTTCCCAAAATGAGATAGCCACCCACTGGACAAAGTGACTCTTAAAAAAAAAAAAAAAGGTTATCGATAGCTAAGAAGTGAATACTCTTTGAAGTATGGTGGGTGAGTTTTGAGTTGAAGTTTTGATTTTAAGTTCCTTGCTTGGCAACTTTTTACTGGATTTTATACATTTTTGAGGTTTCTAGGTTAAAAAAATTCAAAATGGATGCAATGAATTGTGAAATTTCTATGCAGTGCTACATGAATAGTAAAGGGCCATCATCATGGTCTGAAGGCAGGCTGTTTAGTTGGCAGAGAAAGAACAGTGTTGGTATAGACCTTTTCACAGCACCCCTTCTGACAGGAAATAGCAGGTAAACACAGGTGTTATTAATGATGTTAATTAAGGTTCTGTTCCTTTGATGCTAATCTGCTCCCAGAGCAAAAGTATTACATGTTCCAGGCTTGTTACTTGATTTCCAGTGAGATCAAGTCTTTTTGATAACATTATTTCTTGTCCTGTAGGAGGCCTCATCATTTGGCGAATCCTCAGCCACCCTCCGACTCGCAGGGCTCTCATCGTCGGCTGCGGCCTCCAGATGTTTCAGCAGCTGTCTGGTGTCAACACTGTCATGTAGGTGGTCTTGTTGTCTTGTTACAGTTACCACAGTGTCCTTCCCGCTTCCCCAGCGACATATCCACACATCCTTTATGAGTTTTTTTAAACAAAGCGAGTGACTCCTCGTGGCCTGTATCCAGGTACTACAGTGCGACCATTCTGCAGATGGCGGGCGTGCGAGACGACAAGCAGGCCATCTGGTTGGCTGCAGCAACCGCCGCTACCAACTTCCTGTTCACCTTGTTGGGGGTGTGGCTGGTGGACAGGGTGGGCCGCAGGA
>OMKZ01015368.1:9887-21132 GCA_900302535.1 Neoniphon sammara | reverse complement strand
GTGGGCCGCAGGAGGCTGACCCTGGGCAGCATGCTAGGTTAGTGTCTCAGACATCTATATTTAGTAGTATACTACTAAAAATGAAATCTTAACGAGTACTGTAGTCTTAAATGAATAGTCTTAAATTACTATCTATCATTTTTTGTTTTGTTCAAATTTAAATTGCTCACGAAAGGAGAAAAATACTGGGTGCTCACGTCTGAACAAAGTGAAACAGAATGCGAAGAACATTGTTTCAATGTTATCACAGTTTTAAATTGAAATCATCTTGCTGAGTTTCAGAGCTGTTTGTCATTTGAAGGACCTACATTTAAGAAAGGTGGCTATGAAATTGCTGTTTTTGTACTTTAGGTTTAGCTAGAATAAATATTTTATATGTTCTCCATTGTACACAATTGTCCCAACTTTTTGTAGCAAAGAACAAGCCAGATAGTTGTTCTTAGGAGCTCCAGCTCACTTGTGAGATGAACTGTGGAGTGATAAAGCAGCACTCTTTCACAGCTGAATGGCTTTTCAGCAAAGAAAACATACACGCTATGCACTGATTTGAAAAAACAAAACAAACTACTTTTTATTAATAAATATGTATGTTTTGTCATGACTGGCTCAAACCCATGACAAGGAACGGGAGGTACACAAGGATGTTCAAAGCGGAAGTTAAATCATTTATTAAGTAAATAAATCATAGAATGGTTATGAGGTGTGGCTGTCAGTGAGTCAGTGGTGAATGCCTGAATGCATGGGTGTGGAATGGCATGGGTGTGCATGTGTGGTGTGTGAACGCAAAATGAAGAGCAGAGCCGGGGAGCGTGGAAAGCAGGGAGCAGAGAAGTTTTCCCCCCTTCCTCCGTCTCCGCCGAGGCACGACTGGCTGGGTGCTCATGTAGCATTGGATGCACCGGGCGGCCCAGGTGCATCCAATGAACACGACCACGCCTCCTGGGGCCTGCAACACAGGCAACATTAGGGAGAGGCCAAACCAGACATAGAGCTGAACCAGTCAGAGAGGCGGGGTTGTCACAGTTTATGTACTACAATTTCATGCCACTATCTTTGAGCCATAAATCTCCACCAAAGCTGAGGTTACACATCTGTAAAGATAGATTTGATGTTTTAAAGGACAAGTAATTACATGAATAGGATTATGGGGTGTGAATGCCAGTCTCATTGTAAAGCTGCAATCATCAAAATTGCCAACAGTGGGTAGATTTATTTATTTATTGGTCTGTTTGTGAGGGACAGTGCAGACTGATTAGCAGACTGTAAATGAGCCAAAGTTAGCATGAGAGGCTAATTTTCATCTGTTGTCCCAGACCAGATGTTTAAAAGACTTCCTAAAAAGTAAATAAAACATGTTATACAGGCAGAAAAAAGCCACATTAACTAAAATAATAGTCATTATGACATGGTTAATCACAGTGACATAGATTCAACACAGGACAGTACACATAAACAGGACGTACATCAAGGCAGTGAACACGGGTTACAAAAGGCAAAAAGACAAAACAGGCATAAAGAACAGCCAAAGGTCAGTCAGTCAATCAATTTATGTGAGGATGTTTAGGCTCAACTGAGGAAACAAAGCGGAAGAAGCACATAACTTGATGGTTGAGTCTACATGGTCCTCAATGTCACACTACTCCCTGATAAATTATGTGTTTATTCCATGTTCTTATCTCTGCAATTTTAATTATTGCAACTGTGTGACAACAGCATACGTACCGCACAGACTGGATTATGTTTTTAAGCATTCACAATCACAAAATGGTTTGATAGATTTTGCATGCCCCATGTTTGTGTTTTGCTCTTCGTTACCTATTTAGTCTTCTTTCTCAGAGCTCATGAGGTGTTTCTCGTGTGTAATGCAGGTACAGTGCTGTGTCTGATCCTGCTGGCACTGGGGTTTTTACTATCAGCCCTGAACTCTCCCCCCATCACCCTGCACCCCGCCCACTCTCTCAACTCCACATGCTCACAATATGGGTAAGATTACACACAACAGCTACACTGCACACAGCCAGTAGGGACCTATGAGGAACACTGCACAGGGAGGATGAGAAATACTCAGAATCACTTAAGGATGCAGCATGCAGGATCTTAGCATCGATAAAATGTTACCAAATTCATTTTGAAATATTGGTAATTAGTGAAAATAATATAGTGAGACAAGTGAGGCAATCGTTGAGAAGATTGGTGTTGATTTTGTCAAGGGCTCACGTGAAGTTATTTATCGTCTCAAATGGAGTGGTACATGTCCGGATTTGCGGCCCATTAGAAAGCAACAGGTGTTTCATTCTGTTCTGTCCTCCAGGTCCTGTGACCTCTGCATGTTGGATCCCGCCTGTGGATTTTGTTTTCTTGAAAACAGCACCACGGTGTACGACACATCCTGCGTTCCTGTCGACATTGCATCCACGGAGCATGCAGCTTGGGGCAGGTCAGGCACTGAGTGTGTGTGTGTGTTTGTGTGTGTGTGTGTGTGAGTGTGTGCGTGTGACTGTAAGGTTTTAATTTACTTTTATTTTATTTATTTTAAACTTGAAATTTTGTCTGAATTCAGCAGAAGTAACCCCCATGTTGGTTAAACATAATTCCATAAAGATGAGATAAAAAAAAATTGTCCCCGGGGGCAATGTATCATAGACACTGCTGCTGTACATCAACATAGTGAAAACAACCTTACTTAAAATGAATCTAAAGATTCAGCGAGGGTGCGGCTCACTAACAGAGCAGCACCGCCCTTAGACAGAAGAAGATTAATATGTCAGAATCTCTGTGACATTGGCAGCGTCATGACTCTGCTATTTATTTTCAGAGTAAACTGAGTCAGTCAGCTGAGTGCTGATTGCTGTTTGTTTAGTATGTATACCAACATATCACGATTCATATGACAATCACATATTAATGTTTTAAAGTGCTACACATAACATCTTTAATTGTGTATATGTTGTGTGTTATTTACTGTGTTTCTATGTGCCAGAAAATAAAATGAAATGCAGTTGACATAGTATTCTTTGCAATTATTTTTCACCCAGATGTTCCAACTGGACTGAGGGATTTTATGGGCCACTTTGGGCCTACAACTACTGTCCCACATCCTACTCATGGATCGTCCTGCTGGGCCTCATCTTGTACCTTGCCTCTTTTGCTCCAGGTTTGAAATGATCCCTCCCCTCTAACAATCCCTCACTTCTTATGATAACAGATGAGTCTGTTTACTTGTACTTTATGGCATGAACCTGACTGTTCTGAAGAGGCTTCCATATTTAAAAATAGAAAATGACTTGAAAATAACCAGACCCGAGAACAAAGTGATGACACGTATTTCGCACACCATGACACAAACCATCTCTGATTGTTCTGAAATAGTTTCTATATTTAACAGAAGCTTCTAATAATAACAGATAAACACTATTTTCAAAATTCATTTTTTTTGTGAAAAAATTAAACAAAATAATATGTAAATACAGTGTAAAAAAACAAGAATGCTTATTAAATACATGATATAACAGTAAGAATGACTGGTCTCTGTACACGGAATAATTTTATTTTGCAGGTGTTTTTCCACGCATGGCTGATGATTTGAATATCATTAATATGGATGAAATGTATTTGAATATTTAATAAGGGTACATTAATAAATATGCATATTAATATTTTAAAAAGTCACATCTGACATTTATTATGCATATATGATTATTAGTACATGCTTGATATTAATGAATGCCTAATCTAACAGACTGTATCCTGAATCCTATCATGAATAATGTACCAGATATTAACAAATGAACAGTGAATATTAGGCCCATCAGTATTAACAGCTGCCTGCTTCTCTGTGTGTCTGGTTGCCAGGTATGGGTCCCATGCCCTGGACAGTGAACTCCGAAATATACCCTCTGTGGGCCCGGAGCACAGGCAACGCTGTCTCAGCCGGGGTCAACTGGATCTGCAACGTCATGGTGTCTCTGACCTTCCTTCACCTCGCCGAGCATCTGACTTATTATGGTAAGAGCTCCATCACCAGCTGAGATGAACTACCATTTAGGTTTTCATATAAGGTGTTAAAATGACGCTTTCATCCCGAGTGGCTTACACTGTGTGAGCTGGGATCACTGCCTTGTTCAGTGACAAGTGGACGGTTGCTTGTGAGTCGCTGTCTTGTTTTTTTTCTTTCTTTTGATGGTTTCTTCCCATCTTGGGTGCGAAGCAGTCATTGATATGAAGAATTTGTTGGTAGAGCAGCAGTTTTAAAGTGGAAGATTCTACAAGGATTTCTTGAGAAGCTCAGCAGTACCAGAAAACACTCTGATTCTGACTAATTTCACATCTTACCTTAAAACATGCCAGTTGTAAGTTCTTGAATTTCACGCTAACCTTGAAAGTAATTTAAAAGTCCTTGAATTTGATGTCCAAATTAGCATGGAAACCCTGTACTAAAGCATGTTTGAGGCGATGACGTGGATTTTAGAGTGTTTATTCCATTACTTTGGTTTGTTTGGGCAGATGAAAGAGATGTTATTCATATTAAAGTGGCATCACATAATGTGAGCAGGGTGTCTAAAAATGCAGGTCTTGGTGCTCTTTTAAGGAAACTGTGATGCGGTTTATGCGTGAGAACATAATCCAAACCAAGGACATGAAATAAGAAACAGGAAACATCCCCCAAATGCAAAGTTTCATTGATTTAAAGCGGATGTTGACACATAGCCAGCAGTTCCTCATGCCTGGAAAGCGTAGCATAAAAAAAATGAAGTGAGAGCAAGCAGCACTCCAGACTGATTCAGCTGTTTCTTCATGTGCTCTTAAACAGAAGAAATATCCGCAATGGACAATTATGGCAAATAGTGCAGACATGTTTCAAGCTGCAGGGACTGGAATTATTTTTGTTTTGAATCCCGTTCCCGCCAACAAATTCTCTGACCTGGCAGATTTATTTACAAATTATGGCTGTAACATACAAATGCTAGTGATTACAATACACCTGCCTGCTACACTCAATGCAGGTGTAAAATGCATCAAATAAACGTTTTTTTTTACTGTGGTTCAGACCAAACAAAACAAAGTCTAGGTGTGATTTTACTCTATCAACTTGACATAGCGGCCTGTTTGTGAAGAGAAAAACAACAAATGCAAGTCCATCACCAACCATGTGTCCTGTCAAAGTGTCTCTGGGCAAGACCCTGAACCCACACCAGTTCTTACATTATAAGTTGTTCTGGATATGACCATTAGCTAAATGGCTCAAATATAATTGGGGATTCCTTCCTCCAGGGGCGTTCTTCGTCTACGCGGGCCTGTCGTTTTTGGGTCTGCTGTTCATCCTCGGCTGTCTCCCAGAGACCCAGGGCCTCCAGCTGGAGGAGATCGAGAACCTGTTCTCCGGTCAGCTCTGCTCCTGTGGAGCCTCCTCGCACAACAACCGTCACGTCCAGTACATCCGGGTAAAAGGCAGCAACTACCACCTCTCTGACAACGACGCTTCAGATGTAGAGTAAACTGAGGAGAATCTGGCTGCTTCTCTCTTCCTTTTGGATTTCTGTCTGTTTGGTTGAGGATTGGGAAGACTACTGATGTGGAAAGGAAACGTCCTGGCGCCCTGTGGTGGTTGTCTCCAATGATATGCAAAAGTGGCTAGAGGTCTCTTTCCCTCCCTTTGGTAGTTTTTGCCGATCATCTCTTTTTTTCTTTGCCTTTCTTTAACACCTGGGATTTGCCTGCTTTGAGATGTTTACTTGCGCATTCTCCTGCTCATTTTACGTCATTCCCTCTGTGTCATCATGACAGGAGGCATGAAACAGGACATCTCAGGGTCATGATGAACGATGTTCACTTGAACCATTTGTTCCAAAATGATAAACTCATTATTTGAAAACAAAAGACAGCTACATTTCAAAATGATTGATGGCACAAAACTGAAACAGATTATGGTACTTTCTCAAGGATTGGAAGTAACTGAATCCTTGGCTGACAAACTCACAACACTTGAACGAACTGATCCTCTGTAAAGGATAAGGCCATTGTGTTTTATTGATTTACTTATTTATTGACAACTTGGTCCATGAGAAGGTCGCAGCCAACAATGATTTGGTGGAGGTCACTGGTTGTGTAATGCTGCCATTTCTGACCTCAGCTACAACGCAGTTGGAGGCGAGTAAGAGGAAGTCATTTGTGGTTTTAATCTTCCCATTGACCACGTTGAACAATAAAAATAAATAAATGAAAAATATGCCAGCCTCATCATTTAACGATGAACTTTGGAGAATGATTTTTCCACAGAATGGGTCAGTAGCACTTTAGAAACAAAGTCTTTCTTTGTATTCCAGAGAGGTCAGAAAGCAACTGTTCAGGTTGCTGACTCACCATCACCTAAGCATTCCTTTAATGACAGTGCAGCATTATTGGAAGATAGTGCAGTGAACAGATTGCCTGTAAAAGATAAGTGCTGAGCGCGAAAACTCAAACATTGATATACCAGCAAATGTGCAATTGTCTGCTAGCCTTAATGATGTATATTGAAGAGCATGCACTGGTCAATCTTCCATGTTTTTAAATTCACAAAGACTTCATAACTGAGGGATCCACAATGTGGAGAAGAGACCATTTGAAACACTATCTTTGATTTCCCAACGGTTTGTCTTATATGTATCTCTCTCTCTGGAATATATTTGGGTGTTTTTACAGACCTGTATGTTCTGTGGTGAGCTGGGATCTTTCAGAACACATTCCTGTTGAAATGACTAACAGGGATGTAATCTTGTGCTGATACATAAATTATTTGGTTGCGAGTTGCTGCTATTGTGAGCACAATGGAAGAGATTGTATTTGAAAAACCAAAACTATGTTTCATTTTAATGATTTTTATATGTGACATTGCTAGACCCAGTTGTGTCTTCAATTTTTTTTTTTAGCAAGGTTTGGATTTCAGACCAGCACAGGATGGAGCACCTGGGCTAGAGAGTGGCATAGCCTATATCACTGTAAGTACCGTATCAAGGCGCTTAGTGTTTTAAGGGTTAATCAGTTTTCTCTAATGCCACAAAAACTAAATATGCCTTTTAATCTTCTTTTTCATGTTCTTATTTCTGCAGCTCAAATAACGTAGCCCTGAATTGCACAGAGGACCTTTGTACAGAACATCCAGTTTTCATGGCATCTAAAAAATTAAGTTGTTTTCTTATTAAAGCACACAAAGGCAGCCTTTTATTGGAAAAAAAAAAAGCAAGTAACAAGTCTTTTAGTTCTGTGTGGCCGGCAAGAGTCACCATTCAGTAGTGTCTTATTTAAGAGTCAGTGTTTGTTTTCAGTGACACAGAGTTTCTGTGCACATCTGTAAATGTCTGAAAAATGAATTATTTTCAGATGGAGAAAAGATTTTAGATGAAACAGAAGCCTACAGACCTACAGAGGTACAGAAGCAAAATGTGCTCAATTTGTATGACTACATTTTTGTGTTTTACAGTAGGTTGACTGTCATTACACATTTTAAAATTTGCTTTTGGGAGAAATAATCTTCAACTGTAGAAGTGATGTGGCCTTAATAGAAGTCATATAGCCCTAAATATAGGCATAAATCAGACTGATTGCCAGCCCAGGGAAGAAATTAAAGTCTGGGAAAAGTATGTCATTTCAAAATAGAACAAGTATGCTCTGGTGATAGTTACTCAAAAAGCCTGCACTGCCATTTTGTTCAAAGCTAAATTTACCCTCAGGTGGACAGTTGGAAGAATATTTAGAGGAATGACAGTTCCTTTTTACGTTCAGGTAAAAGGAAATTCTTATGCTTTTCATTTGTCATACAGATTCCTACTGCACTAATCTTATGATAAATTATGTCCGTTTGGATTGTATATTCTTACTCTGTTTATGAAATTATATGCTCTGTATGTCTCTTTTCACATGTTCTGTTGATTAATATATGATCTTCTGGGAATAAATGTACTCATGAACTGAGACACCTTAAAGTGTGATTGATATCCATTACCTATTCATGATGTAAAACCAGACTCTTTGATACAGGCAGTGTTCACATTTTGGTGGTTATTGCATGTATAATTGTGGCATCTTAATCTCAACGCATTGTTATAGCAGTGGAACACCCAAGATGACAATCACAACCTCATTATGGATGCAAGGTGCAGCCGTATGATGGCTTTTGTACGATACTAACTCACCTTTACTGACAAATGTGTGCTCCAAACTGTGTGCAAGAATAAAAGCAAACATAATTTGAAAAATTGCACATTACATTGACTTGGTATTTTAATCCAGGGTTTACAGCAAGTGAGAATGCCCACATGTTACTGTAATGTATGAACATATATGCCCTTATACCAGAGAAATGTTATATATGTTACAGCTGGATATGATGATATACTGTATGTGTAACCCATATGTTAAATATGTACGTGCATAAAAACAGTGGGGAGGATGGATGCATTTGTCATAATATCCATGTATGGAAATGTGCCAAATTGAGATGTGTTTCATATACAGTTACAGTACCCAATGTAATTTTCACTGTAATGTTATTTGGATATACATGTTCTAAAAATCACTCCAGAAAATGAAAGAGAAAACAAATCTCCCATTCACAGTCAGTGGACAGTCACAGGTCATACAGCTGTAAGCTTTACTACAACCTGCACTGAGCGATGTGTCTATTTATTTGTTATACTATATATTGCCATGCCCTCCTATCCCAGTAACCTGATGGGCTTGTAACAGGACTCCTGCACTCATGGTGTTAGTAGCCCAGGACGAGGGGACAGTGCAGGCTGCTGGAAGCTTTGACAGGTAATCCAAGATCTTAACAAGGAACCTCAAGAAACAAGGTCCTGGTGTGGCTTCATTTCCCTAAAGACAAGAAAGCTATGAGTATGTATAGGAATTAAGTCCTGCTAGAGAATAATAGCCAATATTCAAATTAGACTAGGATGGTTAGACACTGGGCAATTTCTATCCATATTTATTCTCTATATATTCTATCTATTCTATATCAAACCCTTTGTTTTGCAGTGGGTTATTAGCTCACCTGCATAGGCTTGAATTAAAGTGCTTTCTTTTGAGTCTTCATAATATTTGAACGATTTTCCTTTTTAAATCTATTCAAATATTTCATGGCAACTCGCTGTTTCTATGTAATCAGCATTCTTTGTCAACTGCCCTAAACTTCTCCCTGTGCATCTTTTTTTTTGGAGAATGGTTATCTGTAATGGTGTTATTGTATCCAGTGTCCCATCCTGTCACCTTTTTAAGAGTCCTCCCTGGTCCTCACATCATGATGGTACTTGGCCACATGAGGGCGGTAAAGGTTCACCGAGTTACTTGCTGGTGAATCAGCAGCTGGTAGAGGTTGTTATGCATGGATTGTATTTAATTCCAGTTTTTTAATGGTGTGGTATTTTGTTATGGAGTCTTCCCCCCCCAAAGTTTCAATAAAACCTTGAAAAAGCTTGCAGTCGAGCAGAGGAATGTGTACTTCTCTTAATCTCAAATATGCAGCACAAAGAGGGATTCCTTAGTGGTGAATTTTACCACCTGCTTGACAGTGCAGTGAAAAATCTTTTTTTTTTTCATTCATTCATTCTTTTGTCATTTTTTTAAATTTAAAGTTTTTTTTTGTTGGCATTTTTACCCTTACTGGACAGGTCAAAGTAAAGGCTGGGAGAGAGAAGGGGAAGAATCTGCACTGTGAGATTTGAACCCAGAAGATTTTGTTTACAAGCCACCTAGATACCAGGACATGTTTCTGCTTATCCATCTGCACCTGATAGAAACATTTAACTTGCGGTTTTTATCATTTGTATTTCTATCCAATTTTTATGTCTTGCAAATGTCCTTGCATTGTTTGTACTCGGCTGCACAATTCTCTCCCTGCAAGATAATAAAGGTGATCTTGGTCCTTGATCTTGAAGCATATAGCTGTACAGATAAGACAGACAACACAGTAAAATAGATGTAGGTCAGACACTTGCCTGGTGGTTTAAGCCCGTAGGGATGACTAGATTAACGGTAAAATTTTGGCTGATGAGAGTAAAGTGATTTTAATTAGACCTTTAAATTTTTTCTAGTGTTTCTAAAGTTAGTTCATATGTTTTATCATCAGCATCTTAATTATCACCAGTAATTAAAGACTCTTTTCAAGATTATCAACAACAACTGAAACACATTAAGTTGGGCACTGATGTCAGTCGCTTTCACCTCTCTTGCAAGTGCTTTACCCTGAAGGATGGAAACACAGTCTGGCCTGTGTGTGTGTGTGTGTGTGTATGTGTGTGTGTGTGTGTGTGTGTGTGTGTGTGTACAGGAGATAATCTGTGTTTTTGTGGATTCAGCTGCCATACCCAGTCACTTTAACAGCAGACCAAGTCTCATTAACTTTAAACCACTCTTTTATCTATTCTCAACCATTATAATTTGGATTCTTTTTTAAAACTGAACAAGACAAATGTACAAAATTACAGACCTTGTTTGTAGGTCTATAAAAGCCAAAACATATTACAAATCATTGCATTTAGTGTAAGTACATAAGAATTAGACAAAAGTGAGTGAGGATTCAAGAAGTCAATGTGGAAAAAGAAAACTGCTTCTAGGAATGGTAATTAGTCTTGTAATAAAATCATTATTGTTTAGGAGGCCTATCGAAGATGACTTTATAAATAAATAAACACAAACAAGAATTTGTGTAGAAAGTAATTTTTTTTTTAAAGTTATCTTGCAAATGATGTGATCATATGCAGTGATGAGATCATTTGCACTGAAAATGATCCATTAAATATTGTCAAATCCATTTGGATTTAATGTTGCGTTCAGGTGCAATGGAAATAAACAAACTACTTTGAGACTGAGGAGAAATATGTTACATCAACAGTGTAAAACAGAGTATAAGTACAAGAATATAGCAAGGGGAACAGCCTTTTTAAAAGAGAATACATCGAAAAAAAATTTATTTGTTTATTATTATTTTACTTTTATTTAATCTGCAAGAAGCTATGCAAACTTGCCATGCCTAAAACTGTAAACAAACAAACATACATAAATAACCGAAATGGAGATAGCGCACTAGAAAAGGCACAACAAAATAAAACTGAAGCTATATCAGTACCATATGCAATACCATCGCAACCCTCCCTATACAAATTAATAGTTATCATTTGCAGGTACGTGAAACAGTTCCGTGCCCCCTCGTTATGACGTCAGCTCGCAGCCTCCACCGGGGAGGGCGTGGCTTGGTGACGCATTGCGG
>OMKZ01015367.1:0-13205 GCA_900302535.1 Neoniphon sammara | reverse complement strand
CTCTGCTCTGCTCCCTCTCAACTCTCGAGCCACAACTCCTGTTCTGTCCCCGAGGCGCAAGCGTCCAACTTCCAAATGCCAACTCAGTCAGGAGTTATCGCCACTATTTCCCCAGCGAAAAATGTCAGATGGATGGTGATTTTCTGCTTTATGATTTCACAGGAGTGGTGACCGTATAGTGCGAGAGAGATACTCTGTCCCAGTTTGATAAGTGGGGCATAATAATGAAAATGGCTTTTGGAAAACTAAGGTAAAGCCTCATTTCAGCTCCAGCAGGTCAGCTGAAACTGCAAAGGACAATGTTTAGTACAGTGCTATAATTATAACTTATTATCCACTGTTATCCATTTCCTTTCATTCATATGCGCTTGTTATTATGATATCCACATGCATTATTGTGGCCATATGATTTGTTTGCATCCGCTTGCCGAGTTGTCATAAATCTCGTCTGAAGGGATCGGAGCCCTCAATGAACAATGACAACATCCATCTTAGATTCAGCTGTATTCTCTTTCATATCATTCATTTGGGGTGTATTTCACAGCCAATGAGACGCAAATGAGAGACAGAGCAGGCCATGGCTCAGTACCCATCATCACTCTTCTGAACACAAGGCAATAATCGCCCATGCATCTCGAATCTGAGCCGAGAATAAAACAAGGTGAGAAAATGAGCACCACAGGCGCACTGTGGGGGGCGAGAATGTGAAAGGACTCGCAATGACACGGCAACCGCATTCGGCATCACTGCACTTTAAAAAGATCATCTCAAAATAGTTTTTTTTTTTTTTTTTTTATGGACATCCAAGTCAAGTGAATCAGAGATGTTAGGCCGCGAAAGACAACAACAAAGTCTCTCTTGATGGCCGTGGAAACTCAAGTTGTCGCGGTGTCAGGAGATCAAGGAAGTGAGAGGAGTGATTTGACTGTGGGGTGATGCATGGTGTCAGTGTAGAGGCTACTTAAAGCTGTTACAGTGAGATTTGACTGTCATTTGTCATATTTCCTTTTCAGCCGTGAATGGAGCAGAGAGAAGAAGCTTACTGGTTATTTTTAGACTCTCTTTGATGGATTATTAGCTGGACCGGAACGCTTTGACTCTCTTAAACCCAAATATAAATATATCACAATGATGGCAAAGGCCCACGAATAAAGCACCGTTTCTATGGCTAACAGGGACAGATTGGAAATGAATGGAATAGGCGTACTAAAAGAAAAAAAAAGTCTCTCATCTCCAAATGCGACTTGGCAGGACAAATAAGATTCTTTACTATGTCGATGAATTTTAGAGATTGGAGTTTAGTTATAGAAACATTTCACAGGGTTAGAGCTGCTCTGGAGGCAGAAATAATCTCATTGGTTGAGTTAAATCTCTGTGGGAGGAGCCAAAGAACCACAGCTTTTCTGAGCTAACTGGCAAACTTGAATGGAAAAAAAGGAAGCTTTGGTCCACATAAAATATAAATGCCAATGACATTTTTTCATAATTCATACCTGCAGCAGGCTAGCTAACTAGCTTACCTAGATACTGTAGCTGTAGGCCATTATGGCTAGTTTGAACTTGAATGGTCATCTAGGTTTAGTAGCAAAACCTGATAATTTAGTGTGGTTAGATTGCATTTTTCTGGTGTGTAGAGGGCCAGGCTCCCCGTCTTACTCTTTTCCTTTTTCACTGGGCTTCAGTTAGACACTACTTAGCCAGACACACTGTAGTTCTTTGGCTCTGCCCACTGAGGTATAAAGGAATAGTCCAGTGTTTTTGGCAAAATACATAAATTTCCCAACTGACTGAGACAAGATGTTCGATGTTCCATTTTCACCTCTCTGTGCCCACTGCTTCAGTTCTGATGGGTAGCATTCCAAGATTTGTATTTCAAGTACACGATTCATTGTGTAAATAAGCTTCAGAGTTTCTGTAAGGTTTTTTTTTCACTTTGATGGAGCTAAGCTAATGACTCCTGTAGACTTCAATTCTTTATGCTAAGCTAACACAAAATGCTACCATAGGTAGCATTTCTTTTCCTGAGGTTTTTTCAAAGGTGAAAATCAAACATCTTGTATCACTCTGGGAAAGTCAGAAAAAAGGCATTTTGCCAAAAACATTGGATTATTCCTTTAAAGAGTAACTTAACTCCAAACCCGAATCTGTGTGAAGTCAGACTTCTAGTGGTGAAAAGTAGAGTGCCTGCTCTTTGGTGGCAGGTGATGTCATCACCTGTTCTACTTTACGGGTGATGTCATCTCTTGCCACCAAAGATCAAGCACACTACTTTTAACCATTAGAGGTCACACTTCACAGAGATTTGAGTTTGGGGTTTAGTTACTTTTTAAATCAACCAATGACTGAGTTATTTCTGTATCTGAAAAATGTTTTGCTGCATCCAAAATGTCGTACTATGGATTACATACTTTATATGTTTACTATTGTTCAACATACTTTTGGGTGTGAATAAAAACAGTGTGAAGCTTTTCGGACATACTGTCATCATTACCCACATCACTTCCTGTAAGCCCCTTGCTGGTTAAAGACGCATAACCATGGTAACCTGTGCCAACCTCTACCAGTATCTGAACTGACAGTAAACATAAATGATGTACCTCTTGAATTACTGGCTTTTGTTCACTTCTGTGGGAGTGCTGAGGCTGTTCTAAAATACCAGCCACAGGCCAACTGTGTTGCTCTGTAGATCGCAGACATCTTTGTTGTCACTTAATCCTTAAATTACTGGAAAATGTAAGGAACTCGCCCAGCAGTCACTGCCATGTTCAGGTGCCAGCGTTGCTGAGATTTCATATATAGCATGTAACTTATGTGTAATTTAATCCACAAAAAAAAATGGGGCTGTTTATTATTTATTTATGTTGGACAGCCTTGTTTTTTATAGAGGCGAAGTGGAATCACCTGAATCCTGACACAGTGGATGCTATTTTATCTTTGCAGTGTGATTAGGCCATTATGTTATAGCCCATGAATAGGCTGGACTGGCACCAGTTTTGGTTCCAGGCTTTAGAAGCCACAACCTTTTTATTTATTTTGAACGCTGAGCACCTTATAGGGCCATTTATTTTTTATTTATTTTGGACAGCCTTGTTTGTGTTCAGGAGGTTGCAGTGACATTCAGAATGTTATTTTAATATGCCAGCCTGTGTTTGGGCTACTGAACTCATTATGTTTTGTTGCTTAGCCTGTTTATTTTGGGCAGTGGCCAGACATTATTTTTTAAAATTATTCGTTTAAATTGTTTGTGTTCGGGAAGTTTCAGAATTTGTAGTTTGAAGGGATTAAAGGTGTCAGCCTGTGTTAGGCTATTGCGGAAATACATTGCCATTGCCATTTTCAGTTTATCAAAAAAGACTGGCCTACTTCAGTGTAACATGTATCATATCATATCATCACGGTTACATATATCCCACTGAGAAATAATTCAGTTGCCCCCCACCCCTAACCACCACCATCAAAAAAACAAAACAAGCTGTGTTTATAAAATCTCGAGAAGAGAGAGAGAGAAGAGAGAGAGAAGCTTTGCACATTTACACATGACAAACAGCTGTGTGACTTCCATGATTATTTCTACACATCCAAAAAAGTCATACGCACAGTCCAGCCTCATACATTGAGACTGTTTGGAGTAAGCAGCCGTCCTCTTGATAAAGCCTGAGCTGAGCTCTATTAGAGCTGTCTAAAAAAAATGATTTCAGAAGCTAAAAGTTTAATTCTGTTTCCCCTCGGAGAGTTTCCTCTGTTCTGTCAAGTTTATAACGACAGTTTTTAGTTTTGCTGCTTAATTTTCCACGATATTTGCTGCAGTGACATTACTGTGTGCATGGAAACGCTCGCAATTACTGAAAGCAGCCTCTCTAATCTTTAAAGTAAATCGTTAAAGAAAGCACTCATACATCAATACAAAACACAATAAAGAAATCACCTGGAAAGCTCACGCTGCCCGGAATAATTTAAAAAGCAACATAGCCTACAGGGACAGGTAGAGGTGGAGTGAAATACGGGTCATTTGACATCAGAGCTGATCTGCGCATCGCTAGTGTTCAATTAAAACTCCAGTTTGCAGAATTTAGTAATGTGTCACACATTGGATATTCTGACGTTGCAGTTGTTGTTTATTACTTTGTATTCGTGTTGTTTCCACATTTTTTTATAACGATGTCCACATGATGTTCAGGCTTTTTTTCAGCACCCTGCTTCACATTCTCACAGTTCACTTGAAAGCTTCCCAGTACAAACACTGACTCTTCTCCCACTGGACACAAACCAGCGTGCTAAGGACAGTAGCTGCTGAGGGACAGGAGAGTGCTACTTGCCAAGTCGGTCTGAGGTTTGGTGCGGTCGTTCAGCCTTTAACTAACCCAAATCCGACTCCCCGTTGTGTAATTGTATTACTCATGAACAGTGCGGCCTGTACTTTCTCATTACCTCTCATTCCGCGCATGTCTCCTTGAAAACGGAGCAATCTGACGGGAGTACAGGTCAGACAACACATGTAGCAGTGAACCAAATGAATTAGACCTTCACCTCACTTTTCCTTTAAGTAGGGTATCCTTCATCCTAAGACAACGTGTGGTACATCTCCCGTAGCCTTTCATGCCTGACACCTACCTATCCTCCCTTTTTCTCTTCTCGGCAGATATGGATGTAGAGCCAGCCCACATAAACATAGATATACCATACATACACGCTGCACAGTGCATAGGTGGGGGAGACTACATTAACTCCCTGTGCCAAAGACTGCACACACAGTGTAGGGGTCATGAATATTTGATGAGGCCAGCACAAAGCTTGGAGAACTTTAAGCTCATCTCACTGGTCCCCATGCATCTTTAATAGGGTCTGCCCCTCTTGTCCAACAGCAGGAAGGGGATAACTGCTGGGACCCAGAGTTTGAGAAACTAGCTGGCCCTCTCCACCTTGATGAATAAGTAAACACATTCAACCGGGCAGAGATGCAGTCGGCAGGCTTTGAGTCGATAACAAGTAGATTTGTTTTCTTCTGAAAGCAGCCTTGTTTACAAGCTACCGATTACCCCTCAAATTTGATCCATTGCTCAACAGTTTTCACTGAGCTTTGACACGGCCTCGCTCGCGGTCCGACCACACTCGCTCCCCTCCTCTCTGTGTGTCCGAGCAGCAACCTTTGAAAAGTGCATCACAGGATGCAGTAAAAAAGAAATTAGCCTGTGCCTGCACAGAGTTTTGTTTGTAAGAGCTCCCTAAGTATTTCAATCTAAATTTGTCAGATTTTGAGCAGTTCCTCCTATTGAGAAAGGTTGAATTTGTGGAGGCATTGCATATATTTTACCTGAGGTTATTTTCAAAAAGAAGCAGTTCAATGTTACTGTCATTGCCTATTAACTCCTAACAGAGATAAACATAAATGCACATGCTCCAAATCCTCTGTGACATGTTTAACAGTCTTTAACCTCTATGTGCTGTAGGCTGCAGATCACAAGTTAAAGGCAGTTAAAGATAAATGTTATTTTTATGTCAAACATTGATAAGTATTTTTGTTTTTTTTATTTTTAATTTTCTATTTTTTATTTATTTATTTATTTATTTTACAAAATCCAATCCGTTCCATTGCTTGCATTTCATCAAACAAATAAACAATAACGTTTACCAAATGGCTTTGTTGTACAACATACCCGCTTATTAAAATGGCATCTCATTAGAGGCATTGAGCAGCCGTTTTACATGAGATTAATTGGGTTTTTTGAAAGCACTTTCTCTTCATTATCATTCTGTCTTGCAAATGGATTCACTGCAACGGCAATGCATATTCATTTTACAGGAAGCTTGAAAATTGTTCGGAAATGAGCCAAAGGTGGAGCTGGGCTGGTGTGCCGACTTACACTGAATAATAAACACAAGAGCCTCTGCTCTGGAGGTGAAAGAGAACGGCTGTGTCTGCGGAATACATTTGGAGGCTCATTGGAAACAGGACTTCAGCTTTCATTGTAGATAATGTAGTTAATGTGTGCTGGTGTTTATTAATTACTATTACATAAAGATTATACATACACAATACTGCATACTCTAATAGATGTATATGTGGTTTTTATGCGTATGATGCCAGGTGTAGATTTGGATGCAAGGGATATTTCTGGCTACCTCTTCCACTCTTGTGGCATTAATAATGCACACAGACAAGCTTTTACTGGATTCTGATTTGCTATTCCTAAAGGTTTGAGGAAGTGTGCAGCATATACTTGATCGAGAGGTGCACTTGTACTTTCATGAAATGAATAGGGACAGTTCTCTCTTTTTCTTTTCTTTTTTTTTTTTATTCATTCAAAAACCTCACTCTACTTTGTATGTATAATGCGTATATTTCAACATCAGAGAAGCCCGGTTGGTTGAAAGCCTGCCTGAGGCTGGGAACCAAACAAAAAGTTTTCCTTTTTGCTAAGTTGTGGACTCTCTTACCTGAGGCAAGATGAAGTACTTCAAAGGCAAAGGGCATCCTTTGTCAGCATCTCAAACTGACAGCAATAGATCTACCTCTACAGTAATTGCGGACAACCGCTATTTAAAAGAAACAATCCCTTTGGCTACACACCCCAAAACAAGAGACATCATTCTGCCAGGCTGTAATACACAGGCAGATTCCTCATTAATCCCTCAAGGGACATTTGAGGGCCGTCAGCTGCATAATAATATACAGCATAATAAAGACAAATATGAACAATTATTAGCTATATGTATTTAAAGCTATATGTAACTCTGGAAAATGACTTATTTGCATGTTGACATATTGACATTTAACAGTTGTAATTATACCAGTGTATAATAACACTGGTAATTGGAAAATAATATGTACGGAACAGAATGGTTACACACTTTTTGACAGTATCAAGCATTTGCCTTAACTGGATTCTGACTGATTCTGCAGAGGGTGAAAACGGAGGAATCAGACATGGGAAATTAGCCAATGTCAACTTTGTGGAAAAGTTCTCAGTCTTTAGCTCTGAGCATAAATGTCACTGAACAGTGAAACACTTGTTAATTAAAGTGTAATTGTATTACAGTTGGTTCGGTGCCTCATTTGGTTCTGTCTGATTATGCCGGTAAACAGCACCCCCAATTTCAAATGAAAGTGACAGACAGGTGCTATGTGGACAGCAAAAAGGTGGTTTTAAGAAGATCATTTGTGAAGACTGGCTCTGCACACGTGCTCACATGCTCTTTTATAACAGTTCTTCACATACAGTAACACACACTCACACCTGGGAGCTGCCCTGCACTGCTGACCACAGAGCAGCTTCACTGGAGCAGAAGGAGGTTAAAGGGGCAATGAGAAATATTCTTACTGGCCCATAGCACAAAATGACCATAATATCTGCAGCGGGTTGGTAAGGTTGTTGATCAACACCAACGACTTTACGATTTAAGTTACTTTGCTAGGTGCTGAAGTTTCTGGCTTTCAAAACTCACTTTCCAGGGTGTTCTCTGTTTGGGAGTAAAGACCCCACACTCTGAAGCATGAAGGAGCAAAACTAACTCAAACATTTTCCCTGCTGGTCAAAGAATTTGAACCAGCAGCCCTGCACGTCCGCTCACACGCCTGGTTAAATGAGCTTCTACACTTTGTTTGCCTGTAATAGTACACTAAATGGTATTTGCATTTATATAGTGCTTTTCTAGTCTACCGACCACTCCAAGCGCTTTACAGTGTATGCCTCACATTCACCCATTCACACACTCATTCACACACTGCAGTGGTGCAATGGTGTTACGGGCCAGTTCAGCTGTGGCAGCATCATGAGGGTACAGGTAGAAATAGAGTATATTTGAGGACCTGAGGGGTCACCATTACAAATGCCATGGAGTTCAACATAGCCAAGGTTATCTATGAAATAATAGGTTGATGATGGAAAACCCAAGGTTTGAGCAATGACCGGAGGAATTTGCTGACCGCTCTGAAATGTTGCCGAGCACAAACAGGGTCGTTAAGGTTGAGTAAGTACAGACTTAAGTCCCAGAATAGCTAATTAATGTACACCGTGCACTCTTAGAGACTCATGGGAAGCCCGAGATACAAGCACAGAGAGGCAAGACATACAAAAAATAGAATACACTTTATCATTTTGTTGTTGGTGGTGGTGGGAAATAAATGTAAGATAAAACAAATTTTGCTTCCTGTTTCTATCAGATCTGAAAGCTAATGCATTCTCAGCATGGAGCCAAACTAATCTTCCATACATATATTTCCCTGATATCACAGATTCTTTTGAAAGGGCCTTTTCATCCATGAAACATTTGTTTTTGATTACCAGATAGAGGGGGAAAAAAGGAGAGGCTAAGCGAGGACTGCCCAGTCAGGGGTATTGGAGATAAATGCCTTTTAGTGATTGGCCATCCCACACATCCCTCATCAAATATTCATGCTGGAGACTTGGGAGAATTCTGAGGATGCAGGGATATAGGATATTCTCCCATCAGTCTAGCACTGGGAAAGGTAGTCAATGTGTAGCCGAGAGCCGCCTTCAGAAGAACTCTGCTATTCAAGGCTGCTCAGGCCAGCAGGAAGCATCGGCATCGCCAACAAGGTATTGGCCTAAACATCTCAATTTGTGCTTGTTGTTCATTCTCCAGTGTTCCTGAGGAGGCAGTCAGTGTGATCTGTAGGCCTGTGAAGGATGCTTCTGATGTGTACTCTCATAACATTGCTGGCTTCCTGATTTAAATTGCAACCGGAAACAGAATCCACTGGCATGTTCAAACAGATTAATGTAATCTGATTACTTTTGGTTAAAAAAAAAAAATCCATACAGACAGAAAAGGTGAAATTTTTGTGTCTGATTCAGTTTGAAAGCTATATAATTTTAAATGATTTTGAGTATTTGGAGCTCAAGCAATTTGGTAACCAAAACTCCTGTTTTAAATAGTAGTAGTATGAAATATATAACTATATAAATAAGAAGCAGTGAGTAGTAGTTGTAAAAGCAACAGCAGTAATAGTAGTAGTAGTACCTGCAGTAGTACTAGTTATAGTATTAGTAGTTGCAGAAGTTGTAATAGTAGTAAGTGTAATAAAACTTGCAGTAGTAGCAGTAATAACAATAGTCCATGTTGTAGTTGTAGTACAAACATTAGTCTTTTCTAGCGGTTGCACTATTAGCAATAGTAACAGTAGTAGTGGTAGTAGTTGCAGTAGTAGTGATAAGAGTGGTAGCACCTATTTGAAGCAGTAGCTTTTGCAGTACTATCTGAAATTGTTCAAGTAGTTGAAGTAGCATCTGTAGTAGTACTACCAGTACCAGTAATACCAATAACAATAGTTTTGTTTGTACCTCTATTTATCCAGTGTAGGTTTATCCAGGTTGAGCATGCATGCTCTTATTTCAGCAACACCCTGCTGCACACTCATACACTTACATTCACAACCTGGAAGCTCTACAACCACAGTCTTCACCATTAGTGATTGCTACCATTAGTAATGTGGTTGTCGAGGTATTTCTAGGTGGTTGGAAGGGTGTACAAAGTACTTGTTAAGGTGCTTTTAGTGGTTGCTAGGATGTGTCTAGGTGGATGTTAGGGTATACTAGGTGGTTTCTAGGGTGTACTTGGTAACTGCTACGCTGCTTTTAGTGGTTGTTAGGGTGTTTGTAGGTGGTGCTAGGGTGTAAGTACATAATTACTAGGGTGTTATTGGGTGGCTGCTTTGGTGTACTAAGTGGCTGCTAGGGTGTTAAGAGTGCCGCGTGGTTGCTAGGGTGTTACTAGGTGGTTGCTAAGTTGTTGCATTCACAGGACAGCTTATAAGAACAGTGCAAAAAATCTTGTATGTCCATATGTGTGTGATTAGCAGCAGTAGTACTAGTAGTTAGTAGTAGCAGCAGCATTAATGGTAGTAGTAGGACCCTATCAGAACAGCAACATATATAGCTAATTTGCATATTGAAAGCATATTGGTTGGGAGAAACAGAATAGAGGCTACAGTGAATTGTGACATCACCCACTCTAGTTCCAGTCGAGTGATTTGATTGGACAAGAGGCATTCCATGAGTGCTGATATACAGTATACCAGCACTTGGACTTTTTACTAATACATATTACTCTGCTTTACAAGGGTTCCATAATAACCGTTACTTACATTAATGAGCGTGATCTACATTGTAACAAATTTTGCCCCGCAACAGCACAAGGAAAGACACATTTCCAAAAACATCATTGGAGTTAAATTATGAATGGTCATCGGTGCAAACCTCCAGGTGTGTTCATATTACGTTAGCAGACCTGCTAGCGAAAATGTGTATACCTACTGTACACACAGTAGCAAGTTAGCAGTCAGGAAATTGTTCATGTTGTTGCTTAGCAACAGTTCAGTCGATTTAAGTCTGATGGAACTATTTGCATTGGTGGAGCCGAACAATCAACTAAATAAATCATAATCTGATGTCCCTTATTACCATTACTCGATAAATGGTGTTTGTAGAACTGTTGTATAAAAGCAATATCACACTCACGGGTTGTGCTGATATACAATATAACAGCATTCCATCTAGTGTGATATTACTTAAATTGAAATAAAAGTTAAAATATCTCAAAAAGCATGAATAGTATGAAAATTTTGAATAAAAGCACACAATTCCTGAATATTTTAAAGTTTACCTAGTGTCATGAAGAAGAACAAGTAAGTAATAGGCTGTGTGATTTGCTGAAGCAAGCACTCTAATTATTATTTAATGGTCTTATTATTATTATCTACCAGCTATCACCTATTGAACATTATTTAAGATGTGTGATATTATGTTAAGGTCTATGATTTTTCAATCTGAGCTACTCTTTTCCCTTTAAGCATATTAGTGTTTTTGTGTGTGTGTTTGTGTGTGTGTGTGTGTGTGTGTGTGTGTGTTTCATTTGTAATCTGAATCTGTTTATAGACGTAACCATAACAAAACACTTTTTTTGTTGTTGTTTTGTTGTTGTTGTTGTTGTTGTTGTTAGAGGATATAACTGTTATCCCACCACAAGTAATCCATTACTTCTCCACCCCTTAATATTTGCAATGATACTAATCTTCCTGACTTCAAACAAACTGGGAGGTTGCACCCTTCATTTTACCAGAGCACTTTCTGCCTCGGTGAAGAATTACAAAACCCAATTGTGTGAGCCCACAGTCAAGTCTTGGGCTGTCCACCCTCTGGCTGACCAAAAAGCTCATTCCCTAAGAGCACTTCAATGTATGCGCTGTCATACTGGGTGAAACTGGGCCATCTTATTGTGTCTTCAGTCCTCATTTCAACACAGAGCCCTTTGAAAAGCCTGCCAGTGCCCTGTCCTCCCCTGCACTAAATGTGTAGGGAGGAGATAGTGCATTCTCATGTTATCTGCCACCGGCCCCTTGCCCCTTCAGCCATTTTCTCATTTCACAGATTTGACCAGGAGGTGACCTTGGCTTTTTAAGTGCTTTTAAGGCAGAGCCAAGTCGCCTCTTCCTTTTTCTGTCTCACAAATGGAGAGAGAGAGAGAAAGAGAGAGAGAGAGAGAGTGAGTTCTCTCCTGTCTTTCTTTTCAATAGCCTTTATTCCACTTTCCTTTCTGTTTCATGCTCACAGCCTCTGTCTGGTCTTTTATTTTTTTATTTTATATGGAGTGGACATGATGACAGGCTGTTGTCTGCGAATTCACGTGGGCCTGTGCTTTTAATGTAGAAAATGGCCTCTGGGGAACAGCAGCATATGTTTACAACATCATGACGTCAGACACAGAGGGTCAGCTGGGAGTTTGAAGACGCGTAGGCACACAATCCATTGGCCGAATGTAACATAACAAAGAATTAATTAAATGTCTTTGCCCCTTGAGGGCACCACACAATGTTCTACTGCTAATCGTGTTGTGTCTCCGATGAAGGTAATAATTTATATCGTTGGCTGCATCTGCGCAAGAGGCTAACATTACACGAGGGATGGGCAAGAAATGGAGACCATATGCATGTGTCTGCATGTGTGTGTGTGTGTGTGGGGGGGGGGTATACACATGTCTAGTGTGTTTTCTAGTGGAAACAAGCAGTATCACGGTCCTCCATCTCCGTCCCTCCCATGTGCACCTCTGGCAGGGCACTAATCTGGGTCAAAGTGCTAACTGCTTAGAAGGGCCTGGGAGAGGCTCGCTCACACATGAATCATTTCTCACGCTTCCCATCCTCATTATGCTCATCGCAGTTGGAACAGCAAACGGCTTTCGTTTTTCCCTTTGACCTTAAAGGTAAACATCCAGGTGACACTTTGGAAGTGTATCAGGTACCAAGGCACGGTAGTATTCTCCTCCCCAGTCACAGTCGCTCTGAGACTTTGAAGCTGTGGGTTGCTCTTTTTATTTATTTATTTTTTTATTTTTATTTTTTATATCAAACTACGGCAGTGCAGTGAGACCGTGAGACTCTTGGCAGTTCACTGTGATGTAGCACGTGTATGTTGCCGGATCATCAGCGCATTACGGCCTTTGATTGCACCCTGTATGCGCGTCATGATAAATGCAGTCTCCCTTTCATATCCAGCATCACAGTCGTGAAGTTAATGATTTGCTGTCCAGAAATGGCGTGAGTCCATTTTCAGCTATAAAAGATGCGGTACCTTGTCCTCTCCAGCCAAGTAAATGGAAATCAAACAGGCAAAAATATGGACTGCTCTGAAGAAGCTCTTTACAATCACATTTCAATTACGGATGGAGCCAAGTGATCTGGACGATTGCGCCGCGGTAGAGAAAGGACCACAGCCATTTGTTCCGAGTGTTTTGATGCTTGATTGCTCTGAAGTTAGCATCAATGGGCGACACATGCTCAATATTTCATGAGAACCTATTCCAGTAGCGAACACCACCACCTGTGCCACTGGCGTTCTGGAAAAAAAACGGAAGAAAAAAAAAGCCTGAACAGCGATGAATTGAAAAGCTTTGTTGATGTCTCCAACATATCCTGGAATGAGAACAAGGCCTTCTCTTCTTACAGTATGAGCCTATAAAAGCAAGGACGCTGGAACCTTCCAAAATAAAATGGGCCGCTATTAGGTGCTTAGAAATATGCAGGCCTTTATATATCAGAGCGCCTGACTGGCTGAGATCATTTGGGGCTTTTTACGCTCCAAGGCTTGTCCTGCGCGCCGCTTCCTTATGGGAGAACAGCTGGAAGTGCCGTTGTCACCGGACTGCTTGTCTCATCCCCGAGGGCCGTGGTGGCAGCGGTGGTGGAGGTG
>OMKZ01015365.1:0-13524 GCA_900302535.1 Neoniphon sammara | reverse complement strand
AACACACGCACATTTTCGCCATTAACTACACACAAGCACTGCAGCATTGTCCGCGAAGCCGGAGCAACTTGCTACGGATGCTGAGGATGTAGCCGTGATGGGATGGGATGCTTGTTTTCGCCAGACATGACGGATGCTGCTCACTACGCAGCAGACCGGACGCTGCCTGCATCCCATTACAGGGGAAAAAACATACTGTATACACAACTGGCAGCCTATTGCGCACACCGCTAACAATCCCCCGAGGCTTTAGGAAGACGTGTTTAGTGTCATTTTCACATTTTAGTGTCCAGTAGTAGGCTAAATTTGGTCCATTGGCTACCCATTTGGTTACATCAGCCAACATGGCAAGAGATGGATTTGACAAAGCATAACATGATGAATGGTAGGCCTCGTCCAGTGATCAAAGCAGGCAGGAGTAATAACACTGTTATTTTCAGCAATATTAGAGACAAAAGAGTGATTAATCATCTCCAGATATGGGTAACACAAATCTCACTTACAAGCGGCTGCATCTCAGCCTGCATCTCCGCCTCCTGCACGGCGCTCGGCACTTGAAATCTATCTATTTCTTCCATCATTTTGGCGGCGCGCCTCTGTCCTCCCTTCTCCTAGAGCCTGATTATTGACACCTGGTCGTTACGGCGACTTATCGATGATTTTGTGCGCGTTTTCTCAGATTTGTAACGATCTCAGTGGTTCTCCGGTGGCTAGCCTCATCCCAGCAGGCAGTATGTCGACGGTGGTGTGACCAGGGTGACGGTGACTCGACCACCCACTTCCGGGTAGTGTATCCCAAACTGGGGGCCGGGGACCTACCCGGGGTCTCCTGAGTCGGGTGGAAAGGGTCTCGCGGCAGTTTGAGTGGGAGGTTTAATTTCACTATTCTTTCAGTTGAAGTTAGGACAGGGAGGGAATGACAAAAGCGTATATCACTCTGTCCACTGTTACATCCTTCCCGTTTTCCCAGGGGTCCCCAGCAAAATGAGGATTCATTTAATTCCAGTACTACTCAGTTTACTTACAGTTGGCACGAGAAAATCTGTTCACAGGTTTAAATTTTTTTACTGTTACCCCCTTCCCCTCACCTACACAGACATACAACATTATCAGACAGACAGATGGAAATTCAGACGGATTCAGACTGAAATTACTTGATCAAATAAGCAGTTTGGAACTAATTTATTGTAAAGATAGAAATTCTCGGTTGATTGATCAGAGACAAAACTACATAGGCCTACGTTAATAACCATAACTATAACCTAACTTTTGGCTGACGAAAAATCATTAAACTATAATGTTCCCACTGGGGCTTATAGTGCGTTTATGGTACTCAGTTGTGAATTTACAGTGACCTTTATACTATCTAATTTGGTGCCATTTATTTTAAATCGCCCGTTTTTATCTTTCATACACTCTCATTCTGCCTTTATATAGCATTATGGCTAAGACCGAATAGATTTGATTAACTAATCATATGAACACTTCGGAATAATTCAAAGGGGATTTAAATGATAATATGACTTTTATCGGGCTCTATCGACGGCCAAAGAATTTGAGCAACATTACAGGTGTTAACAAGCTTATTCAGATTTTCAACAGCAAGTGAAAGAACCCATTCATAGGCGTCTTATTTCTTGAATTTGATGTATTTCCTGTTAGAACAGGAGGTTGGGAAATAAAGAGTTAGTACAACACAAAATGTTGTATTCACAAGGTAGAAGGTGTGAACAAGGGAAAAAATACACCATATGGGATACAAATGTTTATCTCTTATGGTGTACATCTGTGACTGTTAGAGTACAAATACTATACACTTTGACATGCCTTCACATTTGTGTTGCTGTCACCTGTTCTTGTGAAGGAGCAGTTATATGCCCCAAGAGACAAAAATGCACATAGATTGATACTTTGGTACAGATATTAGGGGTATTACCCCAGTAACAAGTGCCTTATAGGACCACTAGTGTCCCATTGAGGGGGATGGCAAATATATGAAATGGACCTGTATTATGCCCCTATTTCTGATAGTGTAATAAATAATAATAAAACTCAACACTGCTGTCATTTGCGTTTGGCTTGTTAATTGCTAAAAGATATATTTTTTGATATATTATGATGACTTTGTGCTATGGGGTTGCTCACACTTTGCTTACTGCAACTTTAACTATGAAGACAAAGATTCTCTATATGACCCGGTGTTTATGTGTGTCTGTGGCACCCAGTGGTCAGGCTATACCTTATCCCCCTTATAATAAACATATATCTTTATTTAGCGGCTCTCTGGCATTGTAGTTTTTCTCTGATGTTTGTTTAATATTCCTCTAAAATCTATTTTAGGTTTCTGTAGTTCTTTTTAGTAAGAGAACAACTTCACATTTGAAAAACAAAAAACAAACAAAATTAACAATTGTTTTCAACATTGAAATTTCATTACGACTGGACAGACTAATTAATCAAATGAAAAATTTAGGACAAATTAATTACAAAGATAGAAACTGTGTTATTTTAGGAGAGAGGAAGTAACATAACCTTTAGTCAAGCCATAAAATCACTGTATTATTCCTGTAGCATTCTTTTGGGAACTTCTGAGTTTATAGTGACCTTATTGTACTTCATAGTATGTGGCATCACTATATATACTATATATGTTAATTTCTCCAACAAAAGAGCATTATAATGTTCTTTTTGTTGGAGAAATTAACAGTTGTTTTAGAAATTTAATTAAGATCAAGTAAACAACTTGGAGCGCATTAATTATAAGAGAGAGACGTCCTGCGTTGAATTAGGAGCGAGAAAATAACATAACCTAAGGCTAATGCCGGTCTGACAGAAGAATATCCAGAATATAATGAGTCGAGCTCATTGAAAGTCACTGACACGTTTGATTGCACATTGTCCTTACCTGGAAATACCAGCAGAGAGCAGCAATACCATGCTCTGCTGCACAATAATGGAGAGGGGTCTTGGCAATCATCACACTGCTGCAGCCAGAGTGGGAGGTTACACATTCAACGAGCAGCCGCGACAGTTTGAGCCAGCAGGTGGCAGTCTAGCTCCACAGGCGCAGCAGAAGCGACACAGAGGAGCGTTGAAAGGACAGAGGAGCGGGGCTGAATGACAATGAGATGTATGCAGGGTCAAGTAGGTTATAATGCCTTTGCTATAGACTGCTATCTGCAAGCAGTTTGAGGGCCAAATTTCTGGTGTTGCATATGTATTAGATATGACTACAGCAGAGCGTTGCATATCTGGAGGTCAGGCTTGTATGTCAGGATATTGTGAGGCACTGGACTCAAATTGGATGAGAATAATTTGCATTTGCAAATTAAAATTTTTTTCTTTAATTCTCTCTCTCTCTCTCTCTCTCTCTCTGACATGCATGCACACATACACACACACACACACACACACACACACACACACACACACACACACACACGCTCACACTATGTGTCATTGTTTTGCTGCCGTGAGAGGCATACTGATGCTTTTCCTATCACAGACATTATTTCTGCCTGTTTCATGCTATAATTAGACCTTGTACACAGGATAAACATTCATGCTGACTACATTATACTGAATTATAATGATTTGAATATCAGAACTGTGCTGTTGTCAAAAACCATTTACTGAATGTGTGTGTGTGTGTGTGTGTGTGCGTGCGCGCGTGCGTGCGTGTGCATGAATAGTTCTATGTGTGTGTGCATGTCTTGGGGCCTCACTATGTAGATGTTATTAAGTGTGATTAGAACTTTGTCTGATGAGTCATTAATTATTTATACACAAAGACAAAATTGTTAAAAAAAGACATTAAGACAGAAACGCACGCACACACACACACACATACACACTCTCACAAACAAGCTTGTGCACACATATGTCTCTTCCTGAAATACTGAGAGGTTAATATCTCTATCTCCCTTGGCATTTAAGAATAGGCCGTCTGTTTGGGCAGCTGGTAGAGATTTGAGTTCTCACACACAAGAAACAAATGTTCAGACCTGTTACAATGAAACCCGACTTCCATGTCTCTAAGTGGGCTGAGGCCAAATAAAAGCCAGCACTATAGCCAGCGGCCAACAACAGATGTGCCTCTGGATGTCTGGAACACACACACACACACACCTTCACACACCCTTACACACACATTTATTCAGTCAAGCATCAAGTGTGCATTACCTATTAGCCTCACAGGCCTGCACACCCTCACTATACTGCACAAAAACACTCATACTAACCACACACAAAACCTTAAAACACGTATTGTGCACTCCTGGATCAGCAAACACCCCTACATTTTCACTCTTTCTCTGTCTCTCTCTGTCTCTGTTTGACTGTACGTCCATCTCTCACACACTCACATATTCCCACTTGAAATGTCGAGCCACTAAATTAAATTATAGATTACATAAGATTCAAATATTACAAAAGTCCCCCTCCAGTTTTAGGACAAGATCTGTCCAAAGCATAGATTATCATCTAATGCATTAGTAATGAGATTTGCAAACGCAGCTATAACACAGACACATTTACACACACAAGCCCACAGACACATACACACATAGGCTAAACAGTATCTCCTGATCCTCACTGGCCGTGACTCAGTCTGGGCTGATGTGGGTTATGCAACCCCTCCAGTGGTGCAGATGGAGCTGCAGATTACTGGCCTCTTGTGTGTTTATTAGTAATCTCTGTGTTTATAATATTTGTCCATCTTGTTATATAATGTCATACTGAGTCCAGCGGCCCACCCTCCCATCCATGCTGTGATAAAGTGAAGTCCCTCAGATGGAGCAGAGGACTGGTTGCTGCTGAATTCTGCAGCCATCTCTGATCTCAACAGGATGCCACACAGTCATTCAAGCTATAATGTTGTCTCCTTGGAGGGAAGGATCGATGGATGGCTGATGGACAGGAGAACCGCTAGATGACTGGATGGATCCCACTGAGCACTAGATGTCATTTAAATGTTGAGTCTATGCTTTAGCTCTCATAGCCCAGGCTCTTTTTGTCTATATAGCCCATTTTTAGACCAAGCAATAAATAGTTACATGTTAAAGTAATATGTAAGCAGCTGTTAATATGAAGTGTATGGACCTGCGAAGTTTATATGTACATGGTCATGCTTTATGCTTATTGTCACATATCTCACATATCTAGCTGAGTGTTAGCCTAGATGTCCATAGCCATTTAGACCTCTTTTAAATGTTTAATACATGTAAAATTGTTGAGCGGGGTGGTTATTCTTTGTTTTCTTCAAGCCCCATTAGAGTCAAATGCCCAAATATTTAAAAAGGCTAAGGAGATACTTGACTCGACAAATAAATTCCTACAATTGCCTCAAGCAGAGGTTTCGTGTCATCAGCGGAGTGGATTGGAAAACAGGGGAAGGTCAGTGCAGTGGTTCATAGCTGGTCTGACTAATGCTCAGTGTTTCACCTTCACTTTGAAACAGCTCACTGAGGTTTAGACTGCTGGGACGGCGCTGGTCAGTTTGCACGGGCTCAGTGTGGTTGGAGAGAAATGGAAAAACAAATAAGAGAAAGAGAGAGAGAGAGAGAGAGAGAGCAGCAGACAGATAAATGGGACACCAATAAATACTAGACAGCTGTGGCGTCTCCTTTCTGACAAGCATTTTCAAACCTAATGCCCCAGCCATCTGTCTGATCTGCACCATGGACCTGCGTGTTACACGTCTGCATGCATGTATACATGTTCTCTCTCTCTCTCTCCCTCTCTTTCACACACATACACACAAAATGGGTGTGCAGCTAATGTATCTCTACTGTGACCAAACACCATTAGGCGGTTTCCCTGCTCATCTCAGCAGGGGATCAGGTAAATCCATCACTCTCCCAATCTCGTTAGCACTTCGCCTCTGTGTCTATAGCCTCCTAATAGCAATGCAATCAGGGAGAGCCTCGAACCTGTCTGAGTGGGTTTTAAGACAGAGAGCCGGGAGAGGGAGTGAGTCGGAGAGGAGAGGTGTGTTTGCGTTTTCATTCAAGATTCAGATGTTGCTGCTGACCGTTTTCCGCAGGCCTTTCGTTTTGTCTCGGCAGGCATGCGAGTGTGTGAGGGAGCGAGGGACTCAAATGGTGATTGCAAGAGAGTAAACACGGTAAAATCAGGATGTTGGTTTGCAGTTAATTAAAATGATTGTAGCAATTTCCTCCCCGCAGCAAACAGCACCCCCCTCCCCCCCTCCATGCCGCCCTCCTCCTCTCTCATATTGTGATGCTGTGTCATGGTTAATAGATAAGGATTATATGGTTGTTGTTGACTAACAACAGGATGTGGGTCACAGTTAAGGTCAATAAGTTCCACACTGATTCCCTCGATACAGGAAGTTGAAAGTTGCCAGATTTATATTTTATATTTATTCTTGAAAATGTTTCATGTACCTATTAACACGTTGACCCTGAAAAATCAGCCACATCATCTATTTATTTCATTACTATTGAGTCACATCTGTAATTTCTGTCCTTGTTTTATATGAGCTAATGTTGGATTTACTAACCCTGAAGAGAGAAGGGCAACACTGAAATGAAAAACTGTAAATCATTTTATTATATGAGTAAAAAATAGACTGTCATTGTATCCATGAAGCGTAGAGCAGAATGGTAATTACCACAGTGAAACAACTATATCTGTATAGTGATCATAACTGCCATATGGTATTTGTACAGAAATATCCTGTAAACGATGTAGAACAGAAAGTGCCGCACGGAAAATAACATCAACAACATACTTACGCCTTCACTAATACCTGAGACATTTTTCCACTGCAAATTAATATATGCTTCCATGCGGAGCCGTCATCCATTATATCATTAACCAGCAGTGTATCTACCATATGTGAGGAAAATGCACCGCTTTCTATGCAGCACTTTTTATTCTAATGCTGTGGAAATGAAAATGATGATTTGCTTGTTAAATTGTCAGTCAATCTGGTCTCTTCCCCCTCTCCTCCAAACTTAAGACAATCTTGACATCACACGGTAGTCGGCAGCTACAATGCAGTCACCATAATAACACAATTTGCACTCATTACTGACTGTGAGTGTTCAGTCAGTCTGTCACTCCTCATGAAGGCTGCCTATAAATAACAGTTATTTAGTCTTTAGAGGAGCTCACTAAATGGAAGAGAGGCACAGTGGGACGGAGCTGAGCGGAGAGTACCATATCCTTTAGTTTGACTGGTGCCGTCGCTTCTCTCGGTTGATTTTTCATTTAAGATTGTTGTGGGTTTTTTTTTTTTTTGTTCCTTTTAATCCCACGGGGGGTGGATCAGCGGAAGCGCAGAGGCTTGCATGTCAATCGGGGAGACTGTCAAACAGCGGCCTGCAGCTCCCTCTCTGTAAACAGCACCTCATCAAAACATCCCCTCTCCTATTATTCATCCTCACTTTATCATTCTGCCAAAATACCTGCCCTTTATCTCTCTCTCTCTAACCCGTCTTGACTCTCGCACGCCCTTTCTCCCCCGCTCCCCCTTGACTTTCAGCTATTCGTTGCTTCTGCTTGCCATTCAGTCGTTGGCGTCATTACTGCTCCAGCTGGCACGTACCAAGCTGCTTCTGTTGTGATCAGACTTTTCTTCTCTCCGTCCCTCATCTTCACCTCTAACACCTTCCTTTCCACTCTCACTCAACGCCTTCGCCCCACTCTGTCTTCCTAACACCTCTGCCCATTCCCCGCTCCCTTTCTTTCTGTTTTCTTTCGCTCCCTCCCCACCACATCCGCCTCAGATTTCTCAGATGAAACAGAGAAGGAAGGCGCAGAGGAGGAGAGCGCGGCCTGCCAGTGCAGAGATGACTCGAGCAGAGCAAACAGACTGACAGATGGACAGTCCCAACGAAGCGCCGCAGAGTTAAGAGGATTGGACTGGTTGTTGCTGTTGGTCTTTACATAACCCTAGCTCATCGGCTTCTTCTTCTTACGAGCTCTGCTAAATGGCAGAGATGAGACAGAAGTGACGTGGGGAAACATTTCAAGAGTAGACAGTTTTGAGGGGAAATAATGACAGAGTGGATGTGCAGGGACTAAGACATTGCAGAGGAAGTGAAAGACGAAGAGAGAATGATTTAGGTGTCAACTTTTGACTTCTAACAGGTTGACGAAGTTCCTTTTAGTCCCCAGCTGAGATCCTTTTGCCATGATTAGGCTGTTAGCAGGTACTTCTGCTCTCCCTTCTTCTGCTCCTGCTCCGTGGTGAAGACCGGCTCTTTCTCCGGGTGGGACGGCACCTTGCAGGCCTTGTAGAGGATGACGAAGAGGATGAGAATGAGGACGCCCACCACAGAGTTGCACACGATGGCCACAATGGCCCACACAGACAGGCCGGTCCTCAGATCCGCCTCCATGGTCGGCTGGACATCCGACTCCAGGCTCACTTTGGCCAGTTTTAGACTTCAGAGGTGTGCGTGACGTCTGCGACTGGCGCCATGGTGGATGGTTTAATTCCTCAATTAGTCCCTGTGAGAAAAGAAAATGGGGAGTTAAATGAACATACTGGGTTTAATTTCCACTGTCATGGCACACACACACACAGGCACACACACATACTGGCACACTTGGCCTTAGTTAACCTGCCGGTGTCCTGGGAAATCTGTCGTGTGGGCCTGCTGACTCCACTAGTGAGATCAGCACAGTACAAGATTACTTTCTCTCTGGCAAGCTAGTCGCTAGGCCAAGGTGGTTTTATTCATGCAAGCATTATTGAGGGCAAACCACATCCAGTATCTGCATGGTTTTTACATTCCTTTACAAGCTTTCTTCCTTGAGGAGCCATAATTAACACCACAACTACTTTTAAACATCAAATACTAAGGGATTCTTACAAAGGTATTAAATATCAATACCTGTAATACGAAACGTCATGGAGGACTGATACAGAGAAACATTCATAGCAGGGATTTTGCTGTGAACTATAATCAGGTGATGATAGCAGAATATTATAGGACCAGAGTGTGCCTTTTGGCTGCAGTTGCAGGTTGGAACATTCATTTTCTTGTTTCCTCTCTATAGGCAGAGAGCGATGAAGTTATTAAACTGATAAAGAAAAGTAGGTGCCAGTAAGCACTTTTTCTCAGTGAATTATTTTGAATGAGTCAGAGCAGAAAAGGTATTTGGGGAAGGACATGTTTGAGAATATAGTTGCCGGGTTTTGTGGCTGATATGAAATGGGTCACTGAGGTGCAGTTGTGTGTGCGTTTGAGAGCGAGCGGGAGAGAGAGAGAGAGAGAGCGAGGAGGTAGAGAAACAGGAAAGAGCATGAAATGGACTACGTGAATATTATTCCACTCAGAGTTTAACAGATAAAAACTCTCCCGCTCATCCCCTTCCCTCTATACCTCTCCCTCTTCCCCTAATGCATTTCAAATGAGACCGCGGACTCCCTCCTCTCTCCAACTGAGAGCAATACCGCAGACGGTCGACCCTTGATGCCAAAACCTCATTTCAACTTTCTCGTTATAACTCTCTGTACAGGCGTTTTATGACCAAACAAAATAAAGATGGATGGCTCCGAGTTAGAGTGGGTGGCTTGATTGGCCCTTGAACACGTGAAGTAGACATCGACGTCGGTACCAGATGGGTCCCTCTCTGGGTGATGATGGCATCACTCTGGGAAAAATTACCCTCATAATCACCAGCCGGGATTACTGACAGTGCAGCCACCCTCCTCACAGCCTTTCAGATTATTTCCAGAATATTAAGAGGGCCTCTGTCAGTGAAGGCGTGCTCAAATACATTCAGCAGTGGAAGAGGGCATCCAGTTTACAAATTCAATTAGAAAACTAGGAAGAAAGAGAAGGAGGTGTGAGCTATCAAGACTAAAGACAGAGGAATAAGTCAAAGATTCTGACAATGAGAAGTAGAGCGAATATGTGAAATGTTGTGAGTGGTGTAATGTAACGCAGGGCTGTTTGTGTGCTTATAGGCCATTGACTTCAGAAAATCAGTAGTGCACAGAAAAAGAAAAACACGCAGCAGTCAGTCTTGTTAATCACTATTAGCAATTATGGCTGATTTTCACAATCCACGATTCCCGAAGTACATGACTGCGGTTCATTTCTAAATATTACAAGGATGATTTGTTCTCATTGGCAAGATTAGTAAATTTCCTCTAAATACCAGATAGCTCTGTTTCCATTACTGACTCCGCTCAGAAATTGCAAATCTATTCATAAATAAGAGGGTGAATAATAAAAGACTGTGAAAATAAGAATGTGAATGGCTAAGAGTGGCATAAAAGTTTAAACTGACACTGTGGTCCATTTGCTCAGTCAGGGCTCCAAAATGGCTCACAGAGTCATTTATAATTGGTTTCTTCATGAAAATAAAAGTTAAGCTTTTATAATCCTGGGTCTTACAGTGAGAAATCGCCTCATTTGTGTATTTACTGATGATCAGTCCCTGCTAACAATGATTGATCAAAGGCAATATTGTGATAGCCATTCAGGAAGGCTATGTACTCTCACATTAACTTTGAATCTGAACCCCATGTGAGTCTGCTCTCAACTAGAGCAGGCACATGAAAAGGGCCTGCATATTAAACATTTCTATCTAAACACTGTGTGCCATTAACAGTCTCTAATAAAACTGAATCCAAAGTTTGAATAATGGGAAGTTTTTGTTTAGTTTCATTCCAGAGAGTCCAAAGGGCAGGGCAGCAGCACTGGCCACCCACACACACACACAAGCACACATGTGTACACATTTCCCCCAAGCCGTTATCAATACACTGATAAATAGCTTTACACTGTTTCTGTTATGCAATGACTCTGTGCTCTGTGGCTGCACAGGAGATAAATATGGAGTGAAGATGTTAGTTTGAAGTGTTGCTTAAAATTTATGGTCGCAATTTGGAGTCTGGCAACAGCAAAATATAATGTGAGTGTAGTGTAGGCTTCTGCATGTGTGTGTGTGTGTGTGTGTGTGTGTGTGTGTGTGTGTGTGTGTGTGTGTGTGTTTTCATGAATGGCATTACTGATGGACATAGTGGCTTTTTGTTTAGATGTGCAAACAACCTAATGTAAATGTATGCAAATAATACATGCACCAAAGAATGCTGGCTTACAGAGGCAAGCAAATGGATCCTCGTGAACACACACACACACACACACAGACACACACAGACAGACAGACACACACAGAGAGAGAGAGAGAGAGAGATGTGCCTATTTAATCAAATGGAAGAGTCAAATCCTTGTTGGATCTTTGCATAATGCATCACAGTGCACTGGACTATCAGTGTCAGTGGCCTCCCTCTCACATGACTGACACTCCCTGTGGCCTTCCCCACCAGTCTGACCTTATTTCAGAGCACCAGCAGCTCTAGAGCCACAACTTTAAAACGAGTGAATGAGTGTTGATAGCAAACCACAGTTGCTGACTCTAAAATGTAGCCAACAGTTGGTTACTGACACTAGTCATGCAATTATTGGCTGCCTTTATGCAAAAAAAAAAAACAAAAAAAAAAACAACTTTTAATAATACAATAAAACATTTAAAATGGATACTCTACAGATGCCAGGACAACTTTAAAGATCATACAGGTTATTATAACTCAACAAATGATAAAGAAAATCCAATTCTGATAACCTACCGTAGAAGGTAAAAATAGCAAAAAGAGCACTGGGTTCACTATAAAGTTACAGCACCACATGCACGTTCTAAGTCCTTATAGAACTATTATAAAAATAGAACGCGATTAATTTTGCATTAGGGTGAGACGGACAGAGAGTCGCGCGACTGGACTGAGTGCATTTGTTTTGTTTTCTTCTGCTTGGCGCTCACAGTCGTTGTGAACAATCTGCACCCTAAGCGGATGAACATTTCATGCAGTAGCCTACCTAGTTATTCAGCCGGGTGTCCGGTGTCCACGTGCGCGTTCCCTCACCGCCGTCCCAAGTGCAAATTGGGTGGACTTCAAATTTCAAACTGAATCTCGCTGTGATATTCAACGACTTAACGAAATCATTGCCGTGGCTGAAACTTGCGCCGAAGTAGGTCACCAAACTCTGACCGACACGCGCGGCAGTGGTGGCTCGATCAGCGCGGACAGACGGACGGACGGACGGACTGACGGAGGGACGGTCGCCAATAGACTAGTAATAAAGTGAAGCTGGCGGAGTCCCGGCCGGTTCCCGGTGACGACTGACAGGCGAGAGGCGACAGAGCGGAGATGCTGCTGTCACTGTAGCTCCTCATCATCCCTCAGGCCCTTCCCCCCTCCTCCACCCAGCCTTCCCTCTCTGTCCCTCCCGCTCTGAAGTGAGCTATTTATAAAGAAGCGCTCAGAACATCCCATCAAGGGCTTTCCCTCTCACACTACTATGAAGTGCACGGTCAAGACTTAAATGCACAGGTCAACACAACAACCCAAAGAGTCTTATGAGCTCACGCAGTCATAATTTTCACCGCATATGATCGCTGTAGAGAAATGCCCATATTATCCCATATCTTTTTCTGGCTGGGATTTAGTGTCTTGCTCAAGGGCACTTTAGCAAGGAAGATGCTTTCCAGCATGAGGACAAAAACCTGAGTCCTCCATTTGAAGAATAGTTTCTTTAATTAGAGAGAGAGAGAGAAAAAGAGAGAGAGAGAGAGAGAGAGAGAGAGAGAGAGAGAGAACATTTTATATACTTCAGAATATGTTTACTATGCTTTTGTGGTTTTCTCTGGAGTAAAGGGTCTACTGGCTGCGATTTGTTTCTCTTTTCTCCTGTGCCCGTTTCATCTGACTCATTGACTAGTTAATTTTAGGCAGACATTTTTGTTTGTTTTATTTTGTTTTGTAAAGTCCTTTGAGGCATGTTTGTGATGGAGGGCAGTACAAATGAACTTGAACTTGTTTAGACATACATTTCAAAACTTACAAAAACTGGTGAAATATGTATAATATATATTTGTGCAAGTAGATGCCATTCCATCAAAATATATTCTGACCAATGTTGATGCTTGCCTTGTTTTTTTGCTTTTCAGTTTGTTTTCTTCTGCTTTTTTATCTTGGCATCTTTGAAAATGAGGGTAATCCCTCAGTGTATCCCCAAGAAAATAAATAAAGTTTGAATGAATGAAAGAATTAATTAATTAATGAGAGGGGCTTACACTTGCAGATATACAGTATGACCTCAAAGGTTCATTGCACGAAAATGTGTTTCCAATTCACAACCTGCTGTGTTCTAAGTGAATCCCATCCACTGTATATGCACAAATACATTTTGGGTGATTGTTTTTGAAACCCATGTAAACATGCTGTATTTTGAAGGATAAGTGAATTTTTTTTTTTTTCATTATGGGCCATTACTACACAGCACCAAGGGCATTTACACCCCAAGCTGCATGAATTACAAGCACCTTTTACCCATTTACTGGGCACAGTACAAGTTACACCAGTTGTAGAAGCTGAATACATGGCAGCTGCACAAACTTCAGACTTGCTTGCTCGTTGGTATTCAGCACAACAGCAGGGTGTCCTTGGGGGATTCTAGTGGGCTCCTTTGTATCTTTGTG
>OMKZ01015363.1:27651-55639 GCA_900302535.1 Neoniphon sammara | reverse complement strand
ACAGTCTGGCCCACATGCTGTAGACACACACACACACACACACACACACACAGAGAGAGAGAGAGAGAGAGTGTAAATAATCTACCAGGGTCCATTGACACACTATATTTAAAGAAAGCAAGAATAGCAGCAGCAGATGAACATTTAGCACACAGCAAAGGAAAACAAAATTACAGCAAAGGAAAAAAGAAAGACTAACTCATCCCTCTTTGGACCATCAACCTAGTTCAGTCCTCCTGCCTTCCCTCAAAACCTGCTCAGCCCTGCAGGCTTTCCCCTGCCAGGCCCTCCATCTGCCCCAGTTTTGTGGTTCCCTGCCCAATACCTGTTTACTGTGGCACCAGGGAGGCTGAGTTACAAAGAGGAAGCTATTTCTGATATTAATAGACAAATTCAACTTCTCTCTGTTTGACTGCTGCACCCTGCTGCTGCTGCTGGGCTTCTATGCCCAATACCTGTTCACTCACTCAATGCACAGCCTACAACATATGATGAGAAAAAATGAGGGAAAAAAACATCAACTTTTTATCATGTGTGGATTGGATATTTACACTTTGATTTTTGACATTTCCACCCCTCTCACTTGAAGAAATGAAATGAATGAATGAAATGATTTTATAGCATGACACCACAAAATCAGGATTCTTCCCTGTTACATTTTAGTGATAACCTAGTGGATTTACGAAAACAGGCCGGGTTTAGTCCCCACAGTGCTGCATGATTATGAAACCAGTGCAGTCATGTGATGTCTTCTCTCATCATCATCATGACAAGTTGGAAGTCTGACCTTCCGCCAGAACACAGTTTGCCATGCAGGGATTGAGGATTGCAATACAGCAGTGCACTTCAGGCTACACTAGGGGCGGAGTTTGACCTCTCGAGTCTCAAAACATCACTAATCCGCGTCGGACATTCTGGCACAGGAATATCAGAGTCTCTGTTGTACAATAAGAGACGAATTTTATTCGAAATAACACAGTGCCGCCTGAATCTGTGCGCTACCAAAGAAGAGACTCGGGCTATGTGTGCCTGTCGGAGGGACTGGAATGGCTCAGTAGCAATGCTGCACTGTAGCAGATAGTGCGTTATATGCGTCTGGTTTTGCCATATCTGCAGTCGTTTTTTTATTTTTTATTTTTTGGGGAAAATTTATTTGAAACATCCAGGGAGAAGCCGTGGGATTTATGTGTTGGCAGCTGGAGCGCGACAGGCGATTATTACAGGCTGCTTAATACCCTCACGTTAAGGTGAGTGTGCACGCATCTTTTCCCTTATTTTGTAAAATCATGATTGCAAGTTGCGGTATATTTATCCTACTGTAGCTGACCGGCGCTGTGCTCACGTCAAAGCTGGCAGCATGTCTCCTGCTGTGGGAGCCCTCTGGTCGAAGCCATTCAGGAAATGCGTTATAAATGTTTATAACGCTCAAACAACACAAAATAATCTAGAAAGAATCTTTCAAAAAATGCGTTTATCTCCTCTTGATAAACCCCAGACTGAGGATAGACGATTGTGTAAGAATGAAGGCCTGTGGCATCACATGGTATCAGAGAGATTGTTGCAAAAACAGTGCGATTCCCTTGGCACTGAGACCAAACGAAGGTTACCCTTAATAGGAGTTTGCATCCGTGATGAGCAACGATATAGAAGAAGAGCCAGGGCCAAGTGTAGTGTAAAGGATGCAGTAGGACTAAAAAAAAAAAAAAAAGTTTACGTATTGTTATGCATCTGAACATCTGTTAGTCTTATCTGTAATTCACTGTGATGGAATTATGTTTTCAGTGCATGAATGAAGAACTACTCAGTGAGTTTTTTTTTCTTTTCTCTAGACTATGTGCAAAGCGTAATGGATTAATCTGTCCTTTTTATTTTATTTATTTATTTTGCATCAGCCTGTGTGGAGTCATAAGTGCCACACAACTCTTGCATCTGTGTCATCATTAATGAACTTCAAACTATAGCTTATCTGTTACATCCAGCCATTCATTATTAAGATCAGTTATTTTGATGAGGAAAAAAACAACATGTCTCCTAGGTTCATGGTTGGTTTTCGATGTTGGGATGCCCTTTTATTTTTGTTGGCATTGCAGATCTGGATAATGAGCCACTCTTTAGAAGTTAAAAACATTAAATATGTGTTTTTATATTCCTTTGTTATGCTTTGCTAGTTGCACTGCAGACTGCTTCATGCTACATTAATAATCCTATGCTTGGCACAGTAATCACCTCTTCCCTTCCCCTCTAGATTCTGTCTGGTTGTCATTCAATGTCCTGTAAGGCTAAGGCCGCCCCATGGCTGATCCTGACACTGCCCTCAACTGACCACTCTGGAGGTGCGTGGGGATGAAATGGATGGAGCCCATGGCCAGACCACTGTACCAGCACCCTCCTCCCAGCATGTCCAGCTGCAGCAAGTCTCCCCCCATCTCCGGAGAAGGTGGATAACACGATTCATCTGGCGTCTAACCAAGCCAGTCATTTGGATTAGTGATGTAATGAAAACTGTGTCCAAGTTGAACTGAATTTTTGTCCAGAGCTGCTTATTATGTGGCTATAGTACCACGCAATAATAGGCCCAAATAGAAAATTGCATCTCTGTGTAGACTTTCACAAAATGAGAACGCTGATATATTGATATATAAAGGTTTTACAGTACATCTGTTGCACTGAATAGGTAGATTAAACATTTCCATTTAAATTTTTGGTACTAGTAGGTTTTTTTTAGGCTCAAGCTTTTTTAAGGTTAGACAGTGTAATGGAAATTGTGTCAAAAGACACAAAAACAAGCGCAAAGACACCCACACACTCAACTTAGTATCAAACAGGTCATACATGTAAAAAAATAAAAAGTTGGTGTTATTTCATCAGGAGCAGGCTCTAACTCAATGGCATGGGTGAAGATGTTTAAAAAACCCGGAGGCCTGAAGAAATCCTATCAGCCTGGGAGTATGTTGTCTCTTGCTCTCACCAAAGGCCTGCTGAACGAGCCTGGTCAGAACAGCTGCTTCCTCAACAGCGCTGTTCAGGTGAGCTTCCACCAAAGAACATTATTTTACCCTCAGCAACTTAAAGACAGATATTACACCAGACTGAAACTGTTACAGATCTATGGACAAGTGATAGAACCTTGATTTCAAAAATACTAATACAGTGTCCTTAGCTTCAAGATTAAAGTCAAAAATTCAAGAACAAAATTAAAATTTTGGGAATAAATTCGGTGATTTGAGATTAAAATGGAAATTTTGAAATTCATGTATGAATTTTGAGAATACAAGTGAAATTTTGATAAGTAATAGTTTGAGGTTAAAGCCTCAATTTTGAGATTCAAGACAAAATTTTGAGAATGAACTCAAAGGCATTTTGAAAATAAAGTCAACATTTCCAGATGAAAACTGAATACTTGAGACAGAAGGCTTCTGTGGTGGTGTTAATGAAGTTGTACTTGAGCTGGTTACAATAAAAAAATATTTTTTAACTCATGAGCATTGACTCATAATAAGCATGCAGGCATTGAAGAAGAAGAATTTGAATATGTGCTTTTTTGTTTGTTTGTTTGTTTGTTTGTTTTTATCACGGCCCTGTTACACTTCCATAGACTCAATACTCAGGTGAAAATAAATAAATCAAAATCCTGGTAGAGACCTTCAGTATCAAATATGTTAATACTTCTTCCCACACTTTGCTGTTGTATAATTTAGCTGCAGATGTCGATATTTCCTTAAAGTAAGCCTCTGAAATCCTCAAACAAAAATGTGACGGGATATTGTGTTGTTAAACCTTCACAGGTGCTTTGGCAGCTGGACGTTTTCAGGAGAAGTTTGAGGCAGCTCTCAGGTCACTTTTGTCTTGGTGATGCTTGCATTTTCTGTGCGTTAAAGGTTTGTATTTATTCAAATTACTGCACATTAAGCTGGATGTGTCATCAATTTGTTTCCATTTGTGTTGCTCAAGATTTGAAATTTCAGTACAATGTGTCTTTGTGATCTTACCGATGGTGCAAAGGATTATCTACAATGATATAATACAAGGCAGGGAAAGTGGTCACAAGTATCATATGGTGAAGAATAAAAAAGGGAAAAGCAGATTTGTTTTTACGCTCCGTCACTGATTGTTTTCCATTTAGTCATTTGCAGTTTTGTATACTATATTCAGCTAAATGTGAATTTTTTTTCTTTTTCAGAGCATATTCAGCCAGTTCCAACAGAGTAGGGAGCGTGTGCTGCCCTCTGACAGCTTGCGTAACGCCCTTGCTGAAACTTTTAAGGATGAGCAACGTTTCCAGCTCGGCCTGATGGATGATGCTGCTGAGTGCTTTGTATGTCAACACAGGGGCTTCAGATTAGGGACATACAGTTTTTTTTTTTGGTTTTGTTTTTAAGTGAATACGCAGGGTAATGATTAATGTTATAATTGCCGTATCCTCTGTGACATTGATGCACTGTAAACCTAATTTTTTGACCTGTAGGGAAGAAAGAAGAGGTCACAGAACAAAGTCTGTGTTATCACCATTTATTATACATCAGTGAAGGTGTAAAGCAGGCTTTTTAAGATGATTCAGGACCTAGGATTATACATTTACTTTGAAATGAATACAACTCTAATTCTTTACTTTTTTGTTGATCGAAAATGGTTGTCTTTTAACAGCATTTGAGGTTTTATTTAGGTTTTTTTTTGCTCTCTTTGACACTGATGCAGTGCCAAAGTGCAATTTCTCTCTGTATAAATGTACATACACATGTATATTCTTTATAGCAAATACTTACTGTATGTCATCTGTGTTGTTAATTTGTAGTTCAGTCGTCTTTATGGAAGTCTTTGACCTCAGTAGTTAAGCCTTACTTCCAGTCACAAATTGTAAGAGCAGAAATTGAAAAAGGGATCCAGTATTGTTTTATATGGACATGTATAGACATATTTTGCAGCAGCATCACTGTCACAAAGGTAGCTAAAACGGACAAATATGTAAGTGTTTAGAGAGTTTCAGATGCAGTTCTGAATGAGTAAGAGTGATGAGTTCACAGTTTGTGAAGAAGCGCTGACAAGCTGAATTTGTGAGGTCAAGATATGAAGTGATTGACAGCAAAGGACATAATGGTTAAATTATGTTGTTTAGTTTGTTTTTGTACTTGTGAATACATTGTGGATGCAAGTTTTTTTATTGTGAGTTGTATGCAAATTTTTCTAGTAGTATTTGGCATGTGTGGTAGTCTGTATTCAATTCTGCCGTTTTAACTGTTTCTTACTTCTTATATACTAGGAGAACATCTTGGAGCGTATTCATTTACACATCGTCTCAGACACTGCAACTGATGCTTGTTCATCTAAATCCTGCATTACCCATCAGAAGTTTGCAATGATGCTTTATGAGCAGGTAAATATATATATTTTTAAAGCAGTTTGTCATTTTATCCGCCAAATGATTGAGTTGAATAGTTAATCCAATAACAATAATAAAGGATGGTTCTTTCTTAAAAATAGCTGTAACAAAATTATTAATTGTTGTAATACTATGGTTGCACTAAGATGTTAATGCCCAGTACTTACAGGAGTGAAATTAGTGCAGGCAGTATTAAGTGAGTGTAAATGTACTGTTGCTGTGAATTTAAATGTAAAATGTTACAACAGCGTCATCTTCATCTCTTCTTTTGCAGTTTGTGTGTCGCTGCTGTGGTGCATCTTCAGACCCCCACCCATTCACAGAATTAGTACACTATGTTTCAACCACTGCTTTATGGTGAGCACATCCATTTGTTTCGACAGGTTAGAAATGTGATTCAAAAATGAGATTGTGTAGTTACGGCTAACTTGCTCATCCTGATTTTGCTAAATATAATGATGACAAATATTAATAATGATTGTTAGTCTCAATAATTTGGGGGACAACAGTATTATATTGTTTGTTTTAGTATCTTAAATCAACCCAGTTTTTCCCTCTGGTCTCTTAGCAACCATAGTTAAAAGTTCTGCAAATTAACATGAGACTTTTCAACCTTACTGTAGTCAGACTTCAGTAGTCATAAACATAACCTTGAGGAAGTTACTATTCCTACTCAAATCTCTGGTTCAGGAGACACAAATGTACACAAATGTCTCCACATTTGTGTAGCTGTGAGGAGTTTGGGTTCTGTGTCAGACTTGACCATCAAGCACTCATCTTAATGGATCTTGCAGTGTCAGCTCAGGTGATTTAACCAACTCGTCATGTACAACAAAAAGCAAAATCAAACTTTGCACAAGTTTTCACTTGTTTGAAACTATAACTACTATCAGTGGGTCTGTCAATTTACTGCCCAAACTTTGGACTGAAGCAAGGTAGTGATTTGACTGTTGGTTATGTAAAGTTCAAACACGAGGCTTCTTCTCTCTCTCTCTCTCTCTCTCTCTCTCTCTTTCTCTTTTTGTGTAAGATGAGCACAAAGCCCGATCAGCTCACTTTCTGCATGAATGCTTTAGTCATCTGAAATTATGGAGTGAACAAATAAGAATACCCTGCACTCTGCTCACACTGCTCACTGCTGTGTGTTTATGTGTGTTGGTCTAAGCTGAGGAATGTAAAAAAGGAGCGTTTGATTTCATATTGCAGGTGTTGTAACAGAAAATTAAGGTAAATGTAACTGTTCGGATTAAATTACATGTTCTAAATATTGCTAGACATGAAATTAAATGTTTCAAATATTGATACATATTTAATTAAATGTTTCAGATATTGCTAAATATTAAATGAAATATAAATATTGCTAAATTATATGATTCTGATATTTAAGCATGGAACCTGAAATTGCAATATTTGATTAAATGTTCTTGCCAAATAAAATATATCATTAGGGATTCATGTTTTTGAGATTATCTCTCAGTGTAACTATTAATCCATGCAGTGCATTAAATACACACATATTTTGCTGTCATGGAACCTTCCTAAAACATACAAATGTTGGTAAAAATGATATTTTGGAACTTTTTTATTTCAATCCCAGTCATGCAGCATCCATATAGTCTCTTTCTTTGTGCCACAGCCAACAGGTTGATCGCATAATGGGGAAAAATGAGCGTCTGAGATCAGACATGTTTGGAGAATTGCTGCAGGCAGCAAACAACACAGGTGACCTCCGAAGCTGCCCGGTATGTGGCTCATGGTCATTGCTTGTTGTGCTCTTAAGTTGTTCTAAAAGACATTACAGAAAGTTGCAGCTTTGCTGAGTGATGGCTCAACACTTTCCCATGTCTTTCTAATGTGTTTTTGAATATCTGTTTGCATTTAACTATTGAGAGCTGTTGATCAACAGTTAGCATGATCACTTGAATATAATTGATTCTTGCAAATGTTCAGAGTGTACTGACTCTCTGCGCTTTCTGCTGTGACACTGCACTTGAAGCGGCCGAAAGGAGAGGGTGCCAGACTAGTGTTAGGATATAAATAGCAGTAAGGGCTTATCCACTGTTTCTCTCTCATCTGTATTGGCTACTGCTGTCTACCATTTCAGTGTGCGTCAGATTGGTGGAGCTAAGCGCTCTGTCCCCTTAACCCTTTATTCTTCCACAAATCATAAGCTACAGTATTGATTTAATGACACTGAGATGCGGACAATACAGTGTCTGTGTGTTTGTGTGTGTGTGTGTATAACAACTCCCAAGTCACAGCTTTACAAATTGCGCACCAGAGATAGGTTTTGTAATTTTTAATTGCAGTTCCTAATTAATTGTAATGTTTTTGGCTTGTAGAGCCACTGCTGACAGACTTTGGAAGTGATCAGTATTTTTGTGTTTTATCGTATGTTTTGCAGAGTAACTGTGGTCAGAGCATCAAGATCCGCCGTGTGCTCATGAACTGTCCAGAGATTGTCACTATTGGATTTGTATGGGATGCTGAGCAATCTGATCTTACGGACGATGTCATCAGGTCACTCGGGCCACGTTTGAACCTGTGTGGGGTAAGAACTGGAAAATGAATTTTCATTGCTGCCATCAGGTCACAGGCATGCTCTGCCTGTTTGCAAACGCTATTCCAAATCCGCTTACTCAGCAACACTTTGTCCTTACTATACACACATGACTGTCTTTAACGTTGTGTGTGTTCTATTCATTTTGGTGTTCCATGTTATATGAACACTGAAGTGAACTGGCTATGTAAGGATAAACAAAAGTTGCTTTGTATTGTATTTTAACTGAAATGAGATTTTAAATTCACTTGAAGATGTCACCAAACAATTGTAGGGCCAGTATATTTTGTGTAAGTTAGTCACTCCAGACAACAAAAATCTCCATATAATCTGGAAGGAAGCCCTCTGTGGAAAGAAGAACCGCCAGTTGTGATGTAAGAACTTTGTTCCAAACTGAGATATCCACCAATGAATAATCGAATACCTCATCTTACAAAATGACTGGCATTAAATTTCTCAGCTATCCTAGGACTTTTATTTATAAACTAGTGATACTGTTGAAAGTCAGTGCGTTGTAATATTTCATTGTTTCTCAAAACTTCTATTTAGTGTTTAAAGCTCATTTAAAACTGCATTCAGTGATCGATGATATTCACTCGACAATTTCAGGCAGCCTCAAACCAACGCTGAAGACCAAACTGTGAATATATGCTGGAATGTAGAAGAATGCTTGACAAGGCTATCAAAAACACACTCAGATTTTTATTCTCATGCTTATGGTTATGATTTAGCTTCTGCCAAAGAGCAGCATGTGTAGATCTAACTTGCTGCATTTGATGTCTTTTAGCTTTTTAATCGTGTCACCGATGAGAATGCCAAAAGGAGCGAGCTACATCTGGTGGGGATGATCTGTTTTTCGAGTAAACATTACTCAGCCTTTGCCTATCACACCAAATCTTCAAAATGGATGTTTTTTGATGATGCTACTGTAAAAGAGGTTAGGAGCTGTGTTACACTGCTTTTTTTATTTTTTTATTGGTATGAAATCTACTACATTTTAATGTGTGTTACGTGCTCTTAGATCTAATTTTTTTTCTATTTCCAGATTGGATCCAAATGGAAAGATGTTGCCTCTAAATGTATCCGGGGACATTTCCAGCCACTACTTTTATTTTACACGAATCCTGAGGGGAGTCCAATATCCAGCGAAGATGCACCACGGCAAACCACCATGTGCTCCCGCTACAAGGCTCAAGTAAATGGTGACATGACAGGTAAGACAAGCCGTTTTTAAAGCACACAGGATGAATGGGTGTGATTTAATACAGTTATAAACACACGTGACCATTGCACTCCTCACAGACTTCAAAGATGCATGTATTTGGCATCTTTTGAAAAATAAATGTCTCATCTTTCATATTAGGCGATGTACAGCCTTGTTTAGCATCCTACAGGCCATGGGCATCTCCTGCAGACGACACAAAAACACCAGTTGTGGTTCTATTCCAGGATTCAGCCATACAGTTACAGTTTTTTTGATTAAAAAAAAAAAAAAAAGCAAAATGTGTGACAAAATAAAATTATTAATGAAGTGTTGTGGTGCTACAGAGATGCCATGACCTATAAATCCTATTCTCCAGCAACACAAAAACATGCTGATTTGGTACAGACCCCAGCAAAAACCACATCATCATCATTTTAGTGTTTAATTTCAGTGTAAATGAAAATTACAATACAAAAATGATTATTTCCATTACAGCTATAAATCATATTACATTGTCTGTCAAAATAATAGTCTGTCAAAATCTGTCAAAATAATTGTAACATGATATTTTAGCATGATGTTTTTATAGCATATCATTCAAACCATGTTAGGCATATGGTTTGGGGCCTTTAAATCTATGCAGATTTTTTTTCCTATAAGTTTTACAATATAACCTTCAGAAATCAAATATATTAGTGGCATTAAATCTTAAACAAATATACTGTAATATGTCATTAGAATATATCATCATACCATAAGTAACTCATAATAATGTTTTGCTGTGCAATACCCAAGACATTTTTGATCAATTTAATTATTAATGTATTTATGTTATCTTCTTCTTGCATCGTCACTGTAAATGGAATCTCCTCTGCTTCACTTAATCAGTCCAGTAGTCAACGTATAATTTGTATTCATCTGTCCTTAGCATCTCATTTTTCTGGGACATATATTCAAACTTTTCAGTCAGGAAAGCAAATTTATGTGAACACCACACTGTGGTTATGGTTGTGGGAAACATTAATCTTTTTCTGTACTAAATTTATGTGTGCTAGCATAACATTAGGCAGGTAATATTCTGGTCATTTTTCAGGTCATTACACCATGTGAGTTGACTTTATGTGGGTTACAGATCAGTGCACAGCCACACGCATGCACGTGCACGCACACACACACACACACACACACACACACACACTGTTTAGCCTCCTGAAAATGACCAGAATGTTTTGGTCCTTCTTGCCATTTCCTGATATCATAAAAATGTAAAATTACTTTTCTCTACCTTCACTCAGCTGTAGCGTGTACAGAAGGGTACACAGGGTGTCCAATGTGACTTTACGTAAGAACTGGTGACTATTTGCTGCCAGAAAGCATTTACTGTAAGAGACATCAAGGAAGTTAAGATTACTAGTTGTGACTTACTGGGGAAACCGAGGTGGGTTGAAGCAGCAACGTAGCATATAAAATAATAAAAATTAGGGTTAGTAGGGTAGTAGGTTGATGGTGATAGTTGGATGAGAATTAGAGTACTGGTCATTTTCAATTTGTCTGATAATGCCTTTCCCCAAAATCCCAATCTATTTCAGCATCAAAGCAATTTCTGAAAGTGTCATTAAATGAAATTAAATATTAAAATTAAATATCAAACCAATGTCAGCGCTATGAGAATAACAATTTCACTTGACAAATTACAGTTATGGTTTGCATTGGGATTGAGAGAGAGTGCTATTAAACCATTCCCAGGCAGAAAGACTGTCCTGCCCTGTGTGCTGGGTTGAACTTGACATGAGGATGATGCTTCTGTTGTACGCAGATTACCACCCACGCCTCCCTCTCTAATCCCTGCTCCTGGGGCCAAGCGCGCTCCTGCTCCTGCTCCACAGTTCTCACTCCTCCCCTAGACATTTCCGATATTTGCTTCCATCAACTTATCTGCTTGGTTTTTTGGCAATGACGCCTTGCTCTTTTAGATGGATTGGTTTGCTTTAGTGTTGTGTCCAGGCACTTTTACTGGCATGGGATTGGGTTCCTGTTTTTATGGAAATAAGCGTAAGTAATTGATCTTTATAGTTTTCAGTGTTTCATGCTCAAATAAGGCTCCATGGTAAGGGTTTTAGACAATATTTTAAATATTATTCGTATTTCCTACATATTCTGTGACTGCCTTTATGTTTTTTTTTTGTTTGTTTGTTTGTTTTTTAATAGGATTCCATATTGTGTTGATTAACAGCCTGTTTGTAAACATTAGTATTTTTCTTTGGCGGTAAATCTTAGTAAAAAACATTTACTGAACAAGGAGTTTCTGTCCTCTAGTTGTTCAGGTCAGTGGTTTTCAAATTGGGTTCCAGGGACTCCTAGGGGTCCTCAAGGCGCTTCGAGGTGGCCATCAACTAAATGAGGAATTATTTAATTCAGTAGCTTCATTCACTAGAAATCATTACAATAAAAAAACACCAACCAAAATATCTTTTCATGTCAGGGTCACGAAGGCAAAATCCTGCAGCCAAATGAAAGTCAACTTGGGGGTCCAGAACATGAAAAAGTTTGAAAAACCCTGGTCTAGTTTACCTGCAGGTCCAGTCTTAACTGCTAATCACATTGACAAGACAACTGTGTTAATGATACACCTGCATTGTTATTTATGGCTGTGTTTCTTTGCCAGTATAGCTTTAGGCACCACTTTGAAGTGTCTGTTAGCTGATCACTGCAGTTGGGTAAGATGTACCTCATCCAAACCTGATGTTTTTGTTTTTCAGTAGCACCACTCAAATGCTCCTCAGTATTAGGCTATATGAACAAGCCTGAAAATGCCTAAAACTGCTTACTTGCAGGTGTTAGCAACACTGTATCATTGAGGAACACATCCAGGTCCCGTGTGCACAACCTTATTCACCTATTTGAAACTTTATAGTAAAGAGAGGCCGAGAGTGTCCCTTACCTTTTACTGTTACAGCTGTCACCTGTTAGGAAAAATGTGGACTAAGGAAACACTTCTTGAAAAAAATGGTAGAGAACCCCTATTCTGCAGGTACTTAGAAATTGAGCAATAAAATCTGCTAACATGTTTTTGCCTACTGGTCTTAGTCATGCACTGAGGCATAAAGCGTGACCAAATGTCAACCATTAGTATTTATTAACCATTAGTATTTATTTAGGTTAGCCTCGAAAGATAAAGAGGGATGTACCCACACTTGAAAAGCAATGGAAAATCAGTAGTCAAATCAAGGCAAACTTTATTTATATAGAACACTTTCATACACATGGAAGCTTAGTGTGTTTCACAGTAAAAACATACGCATAAATGGTGCATAAAAATGTGTTAAATACATGAGCATAGGTTTAGGTTTGCCTCAGTTGCATCCCAAAAAACAGGCATACACAGAGGATAAAATTACATGCTGCACAAAGTGGCTTGGAAGGAAGACTTCTCAATCCACATTTTAATAATAGAAGTTCATCTCTTTGGTTAAGTATAGAGTAGTGGATTTTCTGCATCTTTTTAATCATATACTGTTTAGAAATCACACTGAACAGTACAGTAAAAATGAAAGAAAGTGGCAACTGTTAGGTTAATTTGCAGAATAGGAGACAGATGTTTGCAGCTCACATGGCCTCTCTTTTCCTCACACAGGCCTGCTTGCTACAGAGGCAAATAAACCCATCACAGGGTTAGCAAATGGCAGCAGTAGTCTATTTCATTATTGCTAATGATGCAGTGGCATCTGTTGTTTGGTGAGATTTGTTGCTTTGCCTCCTGCCCCCTCTGCAGCAAAGATGCAAGCAAGAGAGTGCTGCATTTCAAAGATTTCTACTGCACAGAAATTTCAAATTAATGATAGGAACAATAACCAGCAAGCTGGGAGGCCTTTTGGTCTGAGAATCCAACCTGTAACCCAGCCATCTAAAGTTCAAGACCTTCAATGGATCCAGTGTAAAGCCTATTGTAAATGTCTTGAAGCAAATTACAAGATTCGGGGGCATGCAGGAGCACAGCACATGGCTCTGAGAGCTCTGGTGAAGCACATATGCGAGAGAATTGTGTGTTATAATGCTCCACACTCTTAGTCCTCTTAGCTCTGCACATTAATTTAACACAATGGTTTGTTGTTCTCATGCAGTAGCAGGTTCCAGGATGATTTATGCCAGCAGAAAGAATTTAGGGCCACATAACAATTATTACTACTTCCTGTTCTGACATCAGGGCTGTGTAGAAGTTAGTTCAGAACTGACAGGCCTCATACCGGCCTCCTTTATAAAGAACATCAAGTGGAATTTTGCATCCATCAAGTATACTTTCTATATTGTAGAGCAATCACTCATTTGCCATTTCAATTATGTTTTTCCTCAGTAAAGCGTCCCATTGGCAGCCCAAATAAATTCCAGGAAGCTTTCATGGAGAATTTGCAGAGGCCCGGTGAGACATCAAAGAAAGATAGAGGGCATCGTAGAACTGACCCATCACAACACAAAGGTACAGTATAGTGTACACATTGTAGATATAAGAGGCAAAATGTTCAGGCAAATGCCGTGATATAAAATAGCAAGCCAGTGTAGATCCCCACATCAAAACACGCAGTCTAAAAGTGATCTGTATCCACTCATTTTAGAGATGGCGCATGCTAGACCTTCTTCACCTCCTGAGAATGGACTGCGACCACCTGCGGACCAGAAATTAAAAAGCTGCCCACGTATTGAGAAGTCATCGAGCCATTCAGGCAGAGGATCTCAGGAGCCACGTGGGCAGTCCTTTGGTGTACAAGGTGGTGGGCATAGCCGGAGGAACAACAGTTCTCCCAGCTGCTACGATCAGGATGGCTGTCAGGAGCAATGGGAAAAAGGTGGGAGTGGAGGAAGCCGCAGCAAAGCCAAATCTACTTGGAGACCCGTTCGGGAGGTACTGAATGTGGATAGTGTACTGAATGAACTGGAGCAGCGTCGTCAGCAGCAACATGATAGTCCGCGGCGCAGTAAGCCTTCTTCTCAGGAGAGGGTGCATGCTGAACAAGGCCGAGACCGTGAGCGGGAATACGTTCGAAACAGAGACGATCGGAAGCAGAAGTGTTTGATGACTATCTATGAGGATGAGCAGCGGCATGAGACAGAAAGCCACAGCTCTTTGGAGTCAGAAAGCAGGGCCAACCAACAGAGGGGCAGCAGACTGAAGGGTGGCCCCAAGACCCTGTTGCGTAGTGACACCTGGACTATTCAAAGGACAGAGTCTGGCTACGAGAGCAGTGATAGACTTAGCAGTGGTTCCACCAATCCCGACTCACCGGGGGTCGATGGCTTTGCTGGTAAAGACCAGAAACTAACACCAGAGGCACAGTTGCAAAGGTAAGAAACAGTTGTCTGTCATTTAACATGCTTTTGTTTTCCTTGAAAGGACGAAAGTTCCACACTAATGGGTCAACTTTCCTTTTACAGTCACCATAAGTACAAGGTCTTTCTGAGGTAAATGCGTGGTGATAGTAAATAACCATTTACTTAATGGTAAAACAATAAAGAATGGTAAATTAACAAATAATTCTAGCAATCAAAGGAGCAACATTTTTGTCCCTGGTGTTATAAGCTTTAGCTGCAATTGGTGCCTCAAGCCATTTTTCTTTGTTAGCCACTGTGGATCAAGTCAGTCAAGTCAAAATCAAGTCAGTAAACATTTATAGAAAGACGTGACTTGTTATAGTTTCAGATCTTATCTTATTTTGATTTTATATGACAAGGCACAATACAGGGCTGCAGCCAGAACCAAGGTGCTGTGTGTGTTGTTCTTTTCAGAAACGCAGTAGGATAATGCTCACAGTAACCACACAAGTTTGCCCTCAAATATTTTAATACCTAATACTTTCAGTGACTGGAAAAAGAATGAGTACCAAGAAATATCATGGTGTTACTGAGTTTTCCACTTCAGGTCCATTGACAAATGGGTGTGCTATTTGATGTCTAATTTAACTTCACTGTATTGAGTGAGATTTGTTTGTTTGCTCGCAGCAAATTATATGGCATATTCAAAAGATGTCTTATGCACTGTGCTGATTGACATTTGAGAATGAAAGTGCAGGTGTTTATTTTTGCTAAATATACCAAATACTGTTGGCCTTTACCTGTGCAGAAAGCCAGCTTTGATTGATTTAAAGGTTTAATCTCACCAAGTCAACACTCTGTCACGTGTAAGTAAATTGATGTAAATCCTGTTGAATTTAGAGTTAACAGGATTCAGAGTTGATTCTAGTTGAGAATGATTTGTGCTCCTGGTTAATGGTCCTCATCTCAGTCACACTAGTTTAGTTTCTGGGTACAGTGTACTGTTTGCCTTGTGCCTTAGCAGAAAATGTGGCTCAGGACCGGCCACTTTGGAACCAAACACAGTTCAAAATGGTTAGGAGCTATACTGCCAAATTAAGAAGGCTAAGTGGAGAAGCGAACCATATCGTCGTATTTGTGTATTGATTGCTTTGTATATCACTGGTCCTGATGGCATTCCTGAAGCACAGGTTTCACAAATAAATATTTGTTCTCAGGACTGCAAATGTAATTGAATTTTCCTTTTTCCTATTATTATGTCAGCAGCAAATTACATTTCAATTAAGGAGAGCCAACTCAAAACATAATAAAGTGACAGAATTGAAAATAACCTCCACTGAATGTAAAACTGAAGCAGGATGCATGAAATGACCCCAGAATCACCTGCATTTTCCCAGGTGTACAAGTAGTAGTAGAAAACACAACTCAATTAGTGTACAGCTTCAAATTGGCTGTTAATATTAACCAGTTTGACAGAAGACTAATCATCCAACAACCAAACAAGAGCCAAGTGAGGTTGCTTAAAGAGGCTTTGAGAATAATTTTAGTGTTTTGTTTTCAGTCAGAGCCAGGTGCACCAAAAAGGAGGCGATGCAAAACCAAGCATAATGTGCTCACCTTCACATAATGGTAAGTTCAAAGATTTCAAGAATATGCTCAAGGTTTTCTTTTACAGCAAACAGCTTAACTGGCAACAAATATCCTCTGTAGTATGGAATAAACACAACCACTGATTAGTTACACTTTACTGTCAATAACTTTTGATCAATGCTTTGACTGGGTATTTAAATAAGATCATTTATATCTTTAAAGGCACTATGTACATTGTATAGTAGTCTGTTGTTTTGCATGACAAAGTTTTTAATTTAACCTATGGCAGCAATGTCATGTCAAGTTGACTTTATTTATATATTGCACATAAAACCAGAGTGTACCAAAGTGCGTTACAAAATAGGGGGGTTACAAAACGGGGGTAAAGAGGAGGCAAAGTAAGGAACACCAACAGCAAAATTAAGACATTGTGGAAGTAAAAGCATGATTAAAAGCACAAAGATGAGCTATAGCGTGTAAAATAATATGTCAGACACAGTTAAAAGCAAATGAATACAAACAGATTTAGTGTTACAACTGAATCAATCATGTGATTAACGTGTTGTCTTGTTGCCGTTGTACTGTAGCCAACTATTGCACTGGTCACCTCAATAAGAAATGGGTTTCTCAAGGTCAAATGGAAAAAGACAGTGCTCCTCATGGGGTGAAAGAAACAGCTAAACTCAGAGGATGATCAGTTAAAGTTAAAGTTTTTTCATCTGTGATCTTTATGGAAGTAAATTTTCACTTTCACAGACATCCATACTTCCCGGTATTATACTGTAAACATCAAAATGCTAATTTGTCACATAAAACCAGCAAGTAGGAACTTGACAACATATGCATAAAGACAGAGTTGGGGCTGCTTTTTCACTGAGTTCTCTAGCAGCTACTGTGTGAGCAGTTTATTCTGTAAGATGCTTTATTACTATCCCAAGAGTCCTTCCCTGAGCTCTGATAAATTTTGTTAAAAAAGAGTGGCTCAATAATTTACTTGCTGCCAGGTCAAAGCAACCACTCGCCCTCCTCTCACACTAACAAGAACTCATGTGCACATCATGTTTCATCATCATTAATGCTACACATGCAAACAAGATGAATGGTTTAAAAATAAACGCTCTATTTTTTACTCTTTTCTCTGTTCAAGTAACTGGGATGTCAGCTTTTAAAGAGACAAAATCTAATAATGGAGGAAAGGCATGAAGACCTAAATGCACTGACCTTTGTCATGATTGCAGTGACTTTGGGCTTACAAAACTACATTCTTATATCTTTGACATCTAGTCTGCATGTGACTGTAGTACTTTTAGGAACATTCTTCTAGAAGGATTTAGTTTTTGAATAGCTGACATTTTGAAACAGATGAGAGCAGTGATTTTTTTTAATAAAGATTAGAAACATTTAGAGAGTTTGCTTTCAGTGCTTGTATTTTTCTGTGTTTCCAATATACAAAAAAATCATTAGGAGTATGAAAGGCCAAAAGATAAAAATACAGTACTGTACTCACTATTCAGCGAGTACAGTTTGTTGCTTGCCACATGAGAGCAGACCTTTCTAAATGAGGAGTTCTTGCCACAGGATGACCCATGCATCTGTTTCCAAGAGGGAGCAATCACACAGCTCATTTTATGTTCGTCTTGTTCTTGTTGTTTTGCTTTGGTGAAGACACACTATTAGAATTCTTTGCTAGACTTAATAAAAAGAATTGATTTGCCTGGTCCTAATGGTTTATGAAGGTTTTAGGAATAATTGCTGTATTGGTTGACTTCGGAGCTTGGACTGTCTTCTTCAACCTAGTCACCCAATAAGCCCTGCACAGACATTAATCTGATGATAATCCCAAAAAAGCTTGTTCAGATAGCACAGCTGGACATGGCTGCTGGCATTGTCATAAATATCTTTCTGTTTTATGCAATGCCTTGAGCTTACTTCACTTGATACAGTACTTTAGCAAGGCTATGTGCATCCAGAGCCAGCATTTCCCACCAACAGTTAAAGCTTTTATCCTTGCATGGACCTCTCCAGGGCAACAGCAACGAAAAAAATAACACATCTATTTTTAAAGTGAAGGAATTCAGCATGCATGCTGCCTCTTACTGCGCTTGTGTACTGAGCGAGCATGCCGACTGGTTCACCCAGCTGTGAGAACATGGAGCGACGTTAGCACTCTGCTGCCACCATGTGGTCACATGCTCTAGACCTCATCACTGAATACAGATGATTGTATTTTATCTCTGCTGTCTGCTGTGTTTTTACCTTTGGTCTTATTTAAGCATTATCTATTATGTGTTCTTGTGTAAATTTGAAAGATACGGAAGAGCGTTACTCCTTTGTATGACTTCTGTGTATCCCTTTGATTGTCTTCCCAGAGATTCCCTTATGAAAATTCACTGGTTTCATGTGTTTTTTTTAGTACTTCATGATAACTGTGATTAATGGGTAGAAATACTGTAGAAAAACACTGTATAATCATGGTTGAGAAACCATGCTTTTACGTTCTGCCAAAAAAAAAAGAAAAAGCCATTTTGCATAGTTAATTGTAACTGCTTACCATAGTAAAACTATGGTTAATTTTCCTAAGGGTTAGGGGAACACGATAAGTTAGGTGTTTCTTTCTTCTGATTCTTAGTACTGTGTTTTGATAAATTTTGTTTTACCTCTAGGTAAACATCAACCCAAAACTCAGGGAAAGAACTATGACCAAGTTTCACATTCACATCTAAAGTGTAGTCCAAGTTCAAGGTACCGCTCTTTTAATAAATAAATAAATAAGTTGTTGTGTATGATTTTAATTTCAAGATGGTGCAAACAACATATTGACAATTTCTTTTCATTCTTTTACTTTTATTCTGTAGACGGAAATCAAAATACAACACAAGCACCTCCAGGAAAGGACTACAGACTACAGAGAGGGATTGTGCTAGTTCTGATAACAGGACCGGGCCGAGTGAACAGCAGGAGATGACAAACTGTCGAGGGCACAGTGGAGAAAGTTCAGCCCTGAGGCACATTGCAAAAACCAGCAGTTCAGAATGGAACAGCTCAGATGATCTTGCTCTCTCTGAGCCCGAGGACAGGGACAGCGCTTACCGCTCCAGCAACAGCGAGGCTGTCACCTCCGATTCACATTGTTCCCATCTAACCCTTCCACACCACCCGCACAGCGGTGTGACAGCAGACCCCCCTCCGCTGACCAATCAGCGTCAGCAAGGTGCCACAGTGTCGCCTCACCTCAGACCCACCCACCGAATCTCTCCTCACCAGGGTGAAACAAGCCATGCTGTGTTTCGCCCGAGGCAGCTTCAAGAACCCTTTCCGCCAAGCCCGCGTCTCTCTGCCAGAGCAACCACATCCTACGTTAGCCCTCCCAGAAAGGCTGAGATTTCAGGCCACAAACCATTCTCAGATGCAAGCTCCAAGTCAGGCTCTGACCCAGAAAGGAGCACCCCGTCGTCATGTGACAGCGAGGAAAGACTAACAGGATGCAGGTCTACGGGAGCAGAGCTGGCAGTGCCTGCGCAGGAGGTTTCCCTGACAACGTACTTCAATGTGGACAACTGTATGACGGAAACATACCGACTCAAGTACCACAACCAGAGACCCCTCGTCCTCTCCGCCACAGTGCCGCGGACTGTGGTTGTGACTGAGCGCAGAGACGTCAACCACACACTCCCCATGGACACACACTCCCAAGACGTGCCAAAAAACAGACCTGATACAAGTAAGCCTCCCTTGGTATGCTTGCAAACATGACAGTTAATGAGAAGCATAAAATTGCAATAACCGCGTGTTATTTTCTTTGCTGTGGTGTCACTTTGCACACTGGGCAATTTCATGAAATGCAAGTTTAACTGAGAATTATGCCGATGTTTTTTGTCATTTTGACAGGCCATAATAGCAATAAGCCCACAGCAAAATGGAACCCAGTGACTGCCAAAGGACTGGATGAGCGTGGTTTTTTATGAGAGTGTTACTTGGTAAGTTCTGTTTACATGGATGAACAATGGTCAGCACACTACTAACAATTCATTCAATATTTACCATAAAAGGGAAAGTCTATCTTTATGTGTTTTACAATGACACTGAGTCACTGTATTCTCATGTGTGAGTTTTGAACTGGATGCCAAAGAGTTTACAGAATGGAAAAAAAAATGTCCTGAAGCCCAACATCCTCAAATTGAATGGAATTTCAATTTATGCAAGATTGTCCTGTAACTATAAACTATTTTGAAATGCTGTTGAATATTGTTTTGCTGGGTTATGAACTATCAAAAACAATGTCTTCCGTTGTCCCAGAGTATTGCTGCAGCAGGAATACTTTTGCCAAAATCTGAGCTGCTTTTCGGTCTGCTCAAACCGTTTTTGAGTCTGTATTATTTTCTTTCAGCCACCTTATGTTAAATTTAAAATGCTGATGTTTTCATTTGTGCTGTAATTCTGCAGAACTGAAGATAATTCAGTGTTGGTGAAGTAAAACAGGAAAAACTGTCTATACTAGTAGATGACTGAGATAAGTTAGATCAATTATACTGTATACTGTAATTATATGTTTATGATGGAATGAATCAGGATGTAATGACATCAAATGAAATCAAAGCGGTTACAAACCGTAAGATGTTTTAATCGTAACATTTTGAGATTGGTTATAGGTACTTTATTCGTAATGCGATAGTTATCCTACAGGACAAAGTAAGACCTACAGGAAGAGGGGCAAATTAAAATCAGATAAGATAAGACTTTTATTTGTCAAGGTGTGCACTTTTGAAGATATTTGGAAAGGTTTTCGATGAATGTTTGGGCAACTCACTGACTCAAAGCACATTGAGGGCTGCAAGGAACTAGAGAACAGATGTTATAGCATTTATACTCATAGCTAGTGATGCTATTATCATGATGCAGCAATTATTTTTCAACATTTATATGTCAGTGAATGACTGAGGGCTTCCCCTTCCTAGTCAACCTATTTAGTTGTGTTTTTGTGGACAAACATTTCCAGCTGAGTAAATGTTTTTATAATTTATTTTTTCCTGTAAAATCACAGACAGATTTATGTCATCATGCTAGTAATATCGTATCTATAAGTACCACTTATAAAATCTTGCATTACTGCGTTCAGTTGTTGGGAGACACTAATACAGGAAAAACAGACTTTCATATTGACTACAAAATCCCACTGAGAGTTCCTGTAGTTGGGGCAGCCCTTGAGTGATTCTGTAACACTGTGTACTATCATGCAACCCTGTGTATTCTACATTTGTATGTGCTGGTGCTTGTAATCCGTTTTTTTGTAATCCAGTGATGTCAAATTGTATTTTTTCAGTCTTCCACTTAAAGTAGACAGATTTATACAGCTCTGTATTTGCAGGTATTTTCAGAAATTATGTCAGTAATATATCCAACAATATCATCACCACATAGCAGTATTTGACACGACACCACTTTATCTTGCTCATAACAGTATTGTTATGAAACCTGCATGTGGCCTTTACAAAGTCTTAATAGCTAGCGTGCAGTCTAAGCATGAGCATGAACATAATGGACTGTGAGTCAAGTAAACATAAGTTATAATGGGTTTATTTAGATTAACTGTTTTATGGCTTAGAAATGTCAGCCAAATTAATTAACTGAGTAGTTATTTATAACCACAAATGATTTTAAAACATTTTACTTTTTTATACAGGAAGCTTAAACACTTTAAATTTACACTTGAATGTTGCTGTCTAATCTTTAGGTTATGTATCTTTTGCAAATAGAAAATGTGATGCAGACAGTACGCTGCAAAACAATTGACGGTTCAAGACATGCTATGCATACAGTAAAGTTACTGGGTGGGATTATTTTAAAAGTCGATTTCTCCTATTTTTAAGGCTTTGTATTCTGTATATCCAACATTCCTGATAACTCATAGAAGACAGTATTTTTCAGTTTTCAAATATTAATATTCATTAGCATGTTTCCTTTTGTGCCCACTAGAATTGCCAAATCTGTTCCTAAAGATTCTACCATTTATAATTTTATTTTTTTCATTCATTTGATGTTGTTCTCTTCTTCTGTTCAGAGCAATCCCAGTTAAGGAATTTTGTATTTGCAATCCTTTTAACTGCAAATACTCAGTCACTAAATTTACTGTACATATAGTATATATTGTATGTGCTGTCTAACACCAGCTAATGGAATTTCTATGAGATTTATTCCTGAGATCTGCAGTGTGTGATCACTTCTTAACTTTTAATTTTGAGAGTGCATGAATGGCATTTAGGTTGTTCGTTCTTTATTAATAACCTTAAAATTCATAAAATAACACAAAAGATAGTGTAAAGTATGAAGAATTTTGTCCATGAACAGACTTCTGTAATCTCACAGAATATTTCTCACTGATCTACAGTGACAAAATTGCAGTAATTACCGACAATTTAACGATGCCTTTACACAACTTTGGTCAGTCATTATAAATGATTGATACATTTTGATCGTGAATTGAAAATAGTATTTCATATTTTCACTGGTCAAACAAATCAGTCATTGTATTGATGGAATTAGTTGAAGCTCAGTCAGAGCATAGTAATCAGATTTGTCAATGTTCACAACTTATTTATTTGTGTCACCTTCAATGTGTTTGTGTGATTTCTTAACTGGTTATTGCTTATTCCATTTATTTACAATTGTTACCCCTATTATTTAATTAGTTTCTGTTAGTATTATTAGTAATACTACTGTTTCACACAGGCTATATTTTAAATTCTTAACTTTGTGTCTTCAGTTGTATCAAGAGTGCCTTCACATTTTCAGCGGAATATGATGTTTGCAAGTAACCACACTTAGAGAGTGAAAACTGGAGGATGTCATGCAAATCCTTTTGAATATGCAATGCTAATAGTGACATATCTGATGACACTCCTCTGTGTGCGTCTCTGTGTGAGAGGGTGAGAGGGTGTGGAGCCGAGACGGGAGGAATCTGTGAGGCCCAAAAGCCCCGAAGTGGTCCTGAAATTTTCCATTGTTAAACTTAGGCTATTGTTAAGGTTATGCTAAAGCATTTAGCAGTTCCTGTGTGTGTGTGTGTGTGTGTGTGTGTGTGTGTGTGTGTGTGTGTTGTGGCATGGAAAAGGAAGCTGCTGATAGAAATAATAATTATCATCGCCCTTCAGTTAAGGGTTTATATACTCCAGAGGCCTATCTAAAGATAAATCTTTATCATGTGTCACATACCGTTGCAGTTGGCATTGCATCAATTCATATATTGTGCTCAATTTACAGGGACATCGCATACACAGCCAAATTACAATGTATCACATCAATAAAAACAAAAGAGAACTTATACATTATGTTGCTGGTTTTATATGATGAGTTATAGGCTCTTGTGGCCTGAGTAGGACCTGCTGAATAGGATCGGCTGAATTCCATCGTCATACGTTTTGTGTGTGCCGAGGATTTTGCCTGCAGTGAATGCTGAATTGAGTTGTTGGTGCTTCAGTGAATGCTTCTTGAACTGTCTAAGTACGGATCAATTTGAAAGAAACATGTAAAGTATAACTGTCTACACTTTATATTTTTGTAGATGTCAATATATATTTATTTTTATTCATTGTTAAATAAACTTTAAATTATTCTATCACTCTAAAACGAGTCATGTCACTGTATGTCTTTGAATTTGCACAAACCTCCATAGAGCAAGCAGGTTGCACATCTTTCACTAAAGATTATGATCCCTTCGAATAGAATACAAATATCACACTGTAGGCTGTTATGAAATGCCTTTATTACTGCAGGTATCAAAGCCAAGTACAATTCAAAATAGTTTCATATATACGCATAAAGAGTGCATTTAGTAAATGGAATGTTAGTGATTTGCCTCAGTCATAACTACTAACAAACAGCTCAATACAGTACTGTATGTAATGCTTAAGTCAGACATTGCTAACAGTGTAGCGTTGACCAGAGTGATCTATCCCCTCTTGAAAATCCTCTTGGCATCCACACCGTCATAGTTGTAACTCTGTTGGAGAAAGTTTATGTCAGATAGAATTACCACAATATTTGAGAATTTGAAAGGCTATTTGGGTCATTTTACAATGGGTGTATATCTAGCAGCAGCTCTTCTTTAATTAGTGTGAAGTGCATTTAAGTATATAATAAGACTGACAACTCTTAAGTGTTCTTAAAGTGTATTATCTCAGTGCTGACATAAAGAGTGACAGATGTAGTCTCATAGACATGCTACAGCAAGAAGGATTTTTTTTTCATGTTTACACACTTCATTAATAAATTCTTTCTCATCTCCATCTGATCTATCTCATATCTCTGCACCCTCTACATGGCTTCCCAACACAGATCACATATACAAAGTGGTAACATAAACCAGTCATTTTTGGCCCTTAATTTCAAATGGGCTATATAGATAAAGTCAGCCCACCTGTACAAGTTCGTCTCCTTGGACAACTCTGGTGGTTGTCAGCTGCTTTCCGTTGTCCTTTCTGGTGAATATTCCTTTCAACATGTCTCCCTCCATGTTCCACGCACCCTGTGAGTTGAAACATGAAACAGTTGACTGGAAAAGGTTTGCAGAAGTAGAAAAGGCAGATAGTGTGGGCAGTGCTAGCCCAGCACTGGGGTAATTTTGTGGCTTTGTACAAGGTAGTGAGTAAAAATGGATCGGGGTTACCAAAATAAAAGTTCAGCCTCAATGTATTGATTATTTTTCAAGCTGATGTCTGAACTCCTGTGTATTACAGCTTAGTGCAATGCTTACAGAAAGGTCCAAAGTCTAAAAGGAAGGCATTACCCAACCCAATTCAAAGTATTTTTAAGTAACAGAAAAATAATGCAAAATAACTTCAATTTAGGCAATAGGGAGCCATTTCAAATTGGATTTTGATTTGTGAAAAGACTAAGTCACTATGAGTAATTGTATGAGTGTAACGAGGAATAGTGGTGCTTACTGATAGTTCTGTGCCATCTGCAAGACTGTATTCAAAGGTAACTCCCAGGGTAAAATCTATTTCCAGCGTGCGGAAAGTACTGCTCTCCTTGACATGAAACTTGTCTCCAGTTTGTTCGATGGTTATCTTGAGGTTGTCGTGAGCAGCCAGCTTCCTTTTCACCATGTTAATTCCTATCAAAAGACACACCAAATAGGTTTCACAGACCCCGAACAATCAGAGGAAGTTAGTCATTATTCAATCACTCTGGATGTACATGTGCTTTAGTTCCTCCGGTTGTGCATTTTAAGAGGCCAAGCAGGTACAAAAGTCAAATGGAAAAACAACAGCTTATCACTGTGCCAAGTGTTAATTTTTCATCCTATTTGCGTTACTTTCTAACTTACATGCTTAATAACTTCATTTGTTGAGTCTTAAATGAGTGCATGATTCCAAATTTTTGCCCAAATTTCATCACATAAAATTAATTAAAAATTGAAAATCACATTATCAGGTTACAATCCTCCGCATGAATGACTAACAACTTGATTTTGATTTAGGAACAAATATCTTTGCAAGACATGATAATACTAAAGTTATTTGCTTTACCTATTCAAACGTCCCAATAAATTATTTGAAGAAGACATTAAAAAAATACTTTCTGTTTGTTAGCATATATGGCAAATGTCAAATGTTCCATAAATAACATGAGATGCCACCTATTTGTAAGATGTGTTAAACAATTCTCTGCAATGTGTCAGTGATTTTACTAGTGGTCACTCACCCATCTGCTCCATGAATTTCTCATAGTTCTCACTACGATCAACTTTCCAGCTGCCGTTGAAGGTCATGGTTACAGTGAAGTTGGACGACTCTAGAGCAAGGAGTGTCTTACTGAAGTCTGTGCTGCTCCTTTTAAACTATGATGGTAGGAAGCACACCACTCGCTTATCTCACCAGATATCTGAACGCTGATGTGGCTGTTTAAAGCTCAAGGTATAGTCTTTTTTTCCTACCCCAAGGCTCTACCCAGTGCAGCACTTCTGCATGAAATGTCATTATTCTGAATGGAGTAGGTGTAGTAACAGAGTTGTTAGTATCCTGTTACACCTGTATAACTGTTTACAAAGGGTGTTGGTCTATGTTTAACCCTCTAGTAAATGCAACAGTAATGGAGCATTTGAATTTAGACTTAAAGTGAAAAAGATTTTTAATGTTTACATGTTTTGTTTTTTGCCCCTGTACTTCATGCAGGCAGACACCAGCAGTAAAAATGCTGCTGCAAATATGCAGTCATTTTGCACTCCTTTGTATTTGGACTAGTGGATAATGTGACCTATTTTTCACAAGCAGGCATCATTTTTGATGTTGTGCAACATAGCCTAGTGAATCCTGTTTAGTTTATCAGTCAGACAAGAAGTTATTGTGCCAGACAAATTTGCTTTGCAAGGGTGATTCATAATCTGTGATAATGTGATGGCACCTTTGACTTTAATGTGGCCTTACTTCATGACCCCATAAACAAGACCTTTGACGTTTTAAACACACAGCATGAGAATGAGAGTGGATGCTGAGTGAAGAACTTTTTTCTCTTTTTTTGGAAGTTGTCCCTGTGTTTTTGAATCGGCCATGTAAAATCAGCTCCATAAAAGGTCCACTTACTTTACTCACTCAAAACAAATAGCATTGTCAAAAAAAGTCGACTATAGAGGACTTTCAGAGTGGGCACTGAGACTTATTATTCAAAACTACCAGGCCACCTCCATATACAAATACATTCAAACATTTAAGGGATTAAGTACAAATCTCCCCTCATCTTGTCAAGTGTGACACAGGAATGAACAAAACGTGCACACAGTAACAGCTCTCATCCTTAACTAAGTTACTCCCCGTCTTACTGTGTGGCACTAGAAACCTTTGCCTGATCTTCACTTGCATCTCAATGAATCTCACTCTCATTATCATGATGGACCTTTCTACTCTCACTGGAGTGATGTAATCAATGGGAGAGTAGGAGATATATTTGATTAAGGACAGTGGGAGCTAATCATTAACAGTATTACATCCTACATAGAGTTGTAGCATTAACCAACTATGGCAGTGCATGTAAATTAACAAAATGTTGACCAAATGCTAACCTTGCTTACTAGAGTTTCAACTACACATATGACATTGTGAGAGTATGGAGCTGTAATGACCCAAATAATACTTACAGACAGACAGACAGACAGACAGTCCTTCATTCATGCTGAGGGATATTGACGTCACAGCAGCACCAAAGTCCAGTGCTGCTCTTAAAACGTTCATTTAAAATTGTTGGATTGGGACATTTCCTACATCCCAAATGGTTCTTGAAGTTCTGCTATAAGGTCGCTGCTAATGTTAGAGAACCATTTTGCAGCACTACAGTATAAAGCATTTAACACAGAGTATGTTATATTACAAATTTAAGCTTTATTACAGTGTCTATAATGTATTTTATGTCAACTTAGAAGGGGCAGTCAGAGAGTGTAACACTGGTGCGCTGCTTGTTTGACAGGGAAATGCTACAGGATTGTGTGCAAAATTTTTCCATCAGTTCAACTGTTCAAGGTCACTGAGGGTCAAAGGTCAAAGGTGACCTATATAAAGGTCATATATGACTTTATATTAGTGTTTAATAGTAACTACATGCGTATCTCTTACTAATTCATTTACATTGTGAATATTCCCCATGTGCCAGCATTGGGCCGAAACTTTGACCTTACCTTGTGACCTGTGATTCCTCTCAAAATCACATCGGCTCTTCCTTTCCTGACCCTTAACAGTTCCACCAGGTTTGGTACAAGTTATGCTGTGTACACACACACACACACATACACACACAGAGAGAGAGAGAGAGAGAGAGAGAGAGATAGAGAGAGGGAGAGAGAGAGGGGGAGAGAGAGTATTCTCTTGTGGACCGGCGCGGAGAAATGCGCTTCTGGTGTGAACACGAATACTCGCGAATTCACGCTTCGCGGCGCTTCCGCTTCCGGTTTGAACAAGGGGTGAGA
>OMKZ01015363.1:0-27631 GCA_900302535.1 Neoniphon sammara | reverse complement strand
ATACATTTTCATTCCGTTTCACGGTGTGGGTCCGCGTGTAAAATAATTATTTGACTGACAGGTTGATTTGAGAGATAGATAGATAGATAGAGAGAGAGAGAGAGAGAGAGAGAGAGAGAGAGAGAGAGAGAGAGAGAGAGAGACGGGCGGGACTGAAAAGGATACACAGAATTGGTATCCCCAGTACTGTAATGCCGTGAGTGACCACTAGAGTGAGTACTTTACCAGAATATCCATGTTCTCAAACTGTTTACACTCTGCATCCAGGACTCTTTTCCTGAATTTTAACACTGCCTTTAATGAAACTTGAAGGTCAGACAGTATTATTTTTCCCTTTCATCCAAAATTGACGTTGAGTTACTAAGAGCTTCAGTAAGCAGGTTACATATGGTGTTCATGATATGAAACGCTTTTCATTCCTCCCTGTGAATTTTAAACACTTTTTTGTGATAATCTTCAGTTAAAAACAAACAAAACAATAATGAACAAGCACACCTCAGGAGGTCTCGTGGCCTGTCTTTATTTATTAAGCTCTCCCAACAAAAATAGTGTTCAGATATAACAAGCATGTCTTAGAGGTTATGAATTGTGTGCTTCACTCTCAGCACCACAGCAGGCTCACTGCAAGGACATTATGCAGGGTGTAAGAATAATAAATGTGAAATTATACATGGTGGGGGGGAAATGATACCTAAACAAGTGAGAAATTAATCTAAGATGCAGCACAGAACATTTTATTATCATTATTTAATTATTTTTATTTTAATTTTGTTTTTTGTAACCTGTCAATATGGGTTCTGTTTTCTCTCTCTATAGCATTTTAACCTATATATATTTTTTATCACAACATGATAAATATCAAATAATGTTAACAAATAAATATGTAGCTTTTTAACAGTATTCAGCAATGACCTACAGTAGTGAAAATAATATATAATTCTAGATATCTAGATCTAAATAATCTAACTCTAATCGAAATATAAAGTGAATGTCACTAGGCACAGAACTGCAATATATTCTATAGTGCGTAACCCAAATTATGGGATTATTTCAGTCATGGGTGGTAGTAATATTAAAATATACTTAATGGCTTTAACAGTGTAGCATTACATATTTGTGCTTATTCTAATTCAGATACGCCCTTATGACTTTCATAACATACAAACTAACCAAACATGAAATACCTCTTTCACTTGTACATCAAACTATAACTGACATGGAAGTTTCTGTGTTGAAGAACTGATAATCAGAGGTGTTTCACAGTTAATTTTTCTATATACATAGCCTCTAAATTCTTATTTCTGAGTTTTGTGAGGCAGATATAGAGAAACTGCACACAACACTGAAGAGAGCTTGCAGAAGGGCACTTCCCCTGGTGCAGCTGAATCAGATTTTTTAGGCTCTGAATGTCAAAGTAACATATTCAGTCAGATAATTTTGACTCTTGCATCATCTAAATGAAAACAGGCCTTTAAAATTATCTGCCTGGTATGAACTATCAGACAAAAACACGATATCAAGCTATTCATTTTCAATCTATATGATAGGAGTCTCCTCAAACCTGTTAAAATTTTAAGACAGTGATCATTACAGACTCATAAGTCAGATCTTTAATCACTCTGCCTATTTTAATATTGAATAACAGAAATGGTTAAAACTTGAACTTACTCACCTAATGTAATCTTAAGCTGAAGGAGTAAAGGCTACAATTTCTCTGCATTTTTGGCATGTTTAAGTAGGAATATGGCACATCAATGACACCTAAAAACCTTTCAGGAAACTTGGAAAAAAGTGTTTACCTTATCAAAATATGTTCAGAAATATTATACACAATAACTTTGTGAGTATTCAATGCCCCGAAATAGTATCAAATGAGTGTAGAGTACATCATCAACTTCAACTACTTTTGAATAACTTCATTTAGTGTATGCTTTAAAAAAAATGGCGTGTCTGGAAGCAAAGAGAGGACTTAACATGAACCTGGCCAAGACACACAAGCAAGAAAAACACTGGGATAGTAAAGTAAAATTCACGTGTAACTTACTTTGCTTCATCGTATTAAAAATATCTAATTGCCTGTGAATAGATAAACAGTATTAGGTTCATTTGGCCTGATCTGTCTCGTTCTTGCATCGAGATTTACACAGGTATTTACTGAAGGCAGTACCATGCTGAAGCTTCCATTAATAGTGTCTGTTGTCCCCGGTGGTGTTACATCTTCGAGTATTATTTTACAAATTGTTAAGCTTGGAGGGAAGCCTTAACCGTGTTTGACTCTGTGTCTGTGGTTTTCCTCGACAGAAACCACACCTTCATTGGTTCCTTCTTTCCTTTCATGGTGACGGGTCCCCGATACTCCAAATGAAACTGGGGGTCAGCGTTCTCAGCCGACTGCAAACACCTGCAAGACAGTTTCAACACCATCACAAATGACTTTACAAGTCTTTGGCATTTTGTATCTTGTTATGATTTTGATTCTTTGGTAGAGTAAGTCTTTTGTCTGCATCAACAAAGAACATCGAAAAAGAGAATTGTTTTGTTAGTCCAGGGCTGCTCTTACATTATCGTTTCCAGTAGATTCCAACTTCTCCGCAGGGTCTGATATTCTATAAACACATTACTTCTACTCTTGGTTGTTTCAAAGCTCCTGCAAACCCACCTTGCTGCAAACCCAACTGCCAGCGGTAACATCATAACACAATTTTGCAAAGAAAATATGACAGTGTGCCATAGATCGGACATGGGGAGGTGCTTCTTCTTACCTATAGGTATATTCTGAGACATTTATTTTGCCCTTTTCACCAGTAGTTTCTGTACGACTTGTGAGGTTGACTGTATTTCCAAAAAGGCAATATCTGGGCATCCTCTGGCCGATCACCCCCGTCACCACTTCTCCTGTGTGGATCCCAATAGTAATCTGGCAAAAGGAAATATTATTCTTCTTCTTCTTATTGTTGTTGTTGTTGTTGTAATAATAATAATAATGATAATATGTCAAAGTGAAGACAAGCTCTTGCTCAGTACAGGCAAACTAACTTCAAATTGTTATCACGGAAGTGACATCCACAGCGCTAATAATCAATTGTCAAGAAACGTGTCAAGTGCTGTATCAATAATTGGTAGGAAAACTAGTGGAAAAAGCTCTTTGGATGCTGCCAAACTGTAAATGAATTACATGTAGCAGATCGATACCTAGACAGTATCTTTGATTCATCCATTTCAACACTGTATGCCTACAGTAAATGCACTGTTTGTATATGAATTTTATCATTTGCATCAGGTCAAGTTAAATGAAAGACTCATGGGAAGAGTAGCTGTTAGAGTGGTAACAGCTAATGGGGATCCAAATAAACTTAAACTAAACTAAAAACATGTAAATGGTTTGTATGCCTCAAAAACAGGGATAAAAAATGAGACATTTTAGCTAAGCAGCTATCCAGCTGAATGTTTCCCTTTAGTCTACTGGCAAAAATTCCTACAGCTATCTACTGAAAAGGTTTGGAGCACGCTGGTGGGTGGATGCAAGGTTAACTTTGCCAGAAATCAGTACACTGACAAAAATAGCTGCAATGTTTTAGGTTTGGCATAAGTTAACAATTCCAAAAATACTATGCAGCATTTTGCAGTCTATAGACTAACCGTTGCTTTTTCACTTCTATGCACAAGGCACTTCAGCGCTTGTTGTCTTCATAGCATGAACAAGCTCTGAGTGTCTGGGCCGACTGTAATGGGAATCTATTTTTAGCCACAGGATGGTAAGATGATTTGAGTTTGTTCCTGCTGCCAAACTGGACTCCTCTTCAGCCAATGCCATGTCCATAATAAACAGACTTTTTGTTAACCAGACATGAATTTCCAAAGTTAAGTCTCAACAGTCATTGATACAATAACAAACTCAAACGGTCAGTTAAACAAAAGCCTGCTGTTTTACATCCAACTTATGGCTGCTTGTTACGTCAGCATGGAAATATGTCCAGTTACAAAGACATATTTAAAATAATTATCCTTCTGAAATCACAAATTTAAAATGCCTACAGGTAAGGATGTCATTTGGCCTGCTGTTGCTGAACTGCAATCACTGAACTGTCATGTTTCTTCTCCTTTTTTCAGATAAAGAGATAAAAAAACAAGCTTTGAGCCGGTAAGCATTAGGGCTTACCGGCTTAGATATTATTATAAATATCATGAAACGAGACTAGCTACGTCTGGGATTTTGGATCTCGTAATATCATGATATTGCATACGTGCTGTCTTTTCCTCTTTTTACAATAAAGGAATGCAATTTTCTAAACTTTTTTGACTATTCTAGTTGTTCTATTATTTGCCTCTACCCATTTGGTCATCATATCCACAGTAGTAGTGATTGTTTATCAAAATCTTTCTCTTTCACTACAGTATCATCACAATATCGATATCAAGGTATTCAGACAAATATCATGATATTTGATTGTCCATATCACCCAGCCATAATAAGCATACAAGTTGGTGTACAACTTGTCAAACTTACAAATGACACCAAAATGTATGGACACCACCTGTATAACATAAGTACATTATCAAGAAATACAGAAAAAAAATCTGAAGTCTAAAAACCATACACTGCATCGCACCTGTACTGGTTCATCATCCACTTTGACCTGTCCGGCAATCTCCATCATGTCCAGAGCGAGGTGGCAGATTGACTGGGCGTGGTGTGTGCACGGCTCTGGGAGGCCACTCACTGTCATGTACTTATCGCCCACTGTTTCAACCTGCATAAAGAAGAACATTTTGTCATTCCATCACACAATCAAGTATATGATACCAAAACCCAACTTGTTTTGTTTTGCATTTGGCTCATTAAAAAAATTACCTGATCCCACTGTAACAATGGGAATTTTTTTTGACCCGCTCTACAGCCAGAAATAAATTGAAACACCCAGAGACAAACACTTAAACACTTACGTCAGCTTTAAGACATTCAGGGCCTCTTAGGGCCCCGCTAAAAACTTGGGACCACCTAGTCATTGAGCTTGTAGAGTAAATATTACTTCTTTTGGTGACCCAGTGCCTGAAACCCATCCCCTGGAAGTGGCGAGGTCTGTTTGACTTCTTAAAGTGCATTCTTGTCTGAAAGCCTAGAGTGTAAATCTGCTGCATGAAGCCTATAAAATGGCGTAGTCCCTCTGTAAAACTACAACTTGTTTGGACCTAAGTACTACTTTTCTTATGGTGAAAAACTCAAGTCAACCCATGTAAATACTCTTGCACTGACTTGTATGTACTTATATTGCATAATGTTAGTCATTAGAGTTGAGGCAGTGTGTTTCAACAGGTGGATTTGAACTGCAGAACCAGTGGAGAACAGTTGTTAGCGACTCTTTAATTCCCTAGTGTATGTTAGTAAGATGAAAGTGTCTGTCATATATTTTTATTAATATTACTGCCTTATTGTATACATTGCTTCCTTTACATTCCGATATACAGGGAAATTTACACAAAATATATAATATACTGTCAAGGTAATCTATACTGGGTGTTTTTCTCCCTACCTTGTATACATAAGGGTTCTTCCGAGAGTCTGTCAAGATGTCAAATCTTGTGTAAACATCATTGAGCAGATTGACTATCTTGATGGCTCCTTCAGCTGAGGCGTGCTTGCTGCAGAAGGCATTGAATCCCACAATGCCGCTGAAAAGGATGGTCACGTTGTCATAGCGTTTTGCCGGGACCGGTCGTTTGTGTCGCAGCTCGTTGGCCACGGACGGGGGCAGAACGGAATAGAGCAATCTAAAAGGAAGCAGAGGAAATTGTGTATTTTAAGAGAAAGGGAAATGTTGGTGAACTCTTGTGGCAGAGTAATGGGCTGAGGCTGTCCAAAGTCCATGCTTCAGATCAGCACTTTACTTGCTCACCCACCACCTTTTGGTAAATTCTTTATGCAAGCTATTCTCAGATGGGGAGGGTGGTGTTTCTATGGTAACTGGTTAGATCATGGATGCCTGTCAAAAGCCAAATGCCTTAAATGATGCATCAGAACCAGAGAAGGGCAAAAGGTATGTGCATGCAAATGTAACTATCAAAGAAATATGACAGTAGATCTATCTGCAATAGCTTTTAGTTTTCACACAAACGGGCTCGCAGATTCCGCTAACCCTCTGGTGTATTTCTTAAAATACACACCAGAGCCGTTTTCCTCAAAATAACACCGAGGTACACAGATCCCCGCCCAAACAGCAACAAATACAGCATGAAGGTGAATATACATATGCATGTGTTTTTAGTTATCAGTAACCATACTGTTGTAATCCTCAGAAAAAAAGCAATCACAGGGCAGCAGTGCTCTTAAATATTTAGAGAGGAGCCCTGAATTCTAATCAGTGCTCTCAGCCCCAGTCTTCTCCTGAGGCACTCTCAGACTGGGGAATGACAAGACGAATAATAATGCCATCCAACAGCAGCGCTAAAGTCTTTTCCTATGAGAAGATAGGGCTGCTACATCGCTCTTAATAAGGAGCGCGGCCCACCTCCATGTTTCTTTTCCAGCTGTCTCCTGCCGCTGTGCCAAATTATTAGTGTCTTTGCCATAACACGGGCTTAAAAGTAGCTCAGGCAAATATCTGCTTGGGTGTAACAACAGATTCTGACCGTAGGTGGTCCTACTGTCATGGAGCCCGAGCACAGATGTATGTGTCTGAGACCTGCTAGTGGCTATTTTATGCATCTTCACCATTTTTTGTCTCAAATCTACCCTTAAAAGGGAACACAAATTGAGGAATTTCTCTTTGCTCTCCCTAGCAGAAAAACTACTCACTGACATTTCAAGCAAAATCAAACGAAAATAATAGCAGTATTATGATGCATTTATCATTGCAAGTTCATGTTGTTGGCTGTGTTTACATAGGTGCGTAGTTACGCACAGTAATAACTGTACTGGATAATTAATTGAGCTGTTTGAAATGGCTTACTGGAAGGGAAAATCTTGTGAAATTCAGATGAGAGAAAAGAAGTTCTAGAAGTTTAGAAGACATACCATGCATACTAGCAATTACACAAATTACATCATAGTTAGCATGGTGTACAAATTCACTTTACAGGTTATTTACAAAATATTTTTATGTCACTGAGCTTGGGTCAACAACACCGACAAGCCAGGTGTCAGGATTTGGTTTCAAACTCTATTGATGGCACATTGTCAACACTAATATGTGATTACGACACCAACATCACTGGGGAAAGCCTCTCACTGACTGCATTGTAAAGCTACAGGATATGTTTGGTGTGTCCGCTATACTGGTGGCCAACTGAGAAAACCTATAAAAACAGTCAAACCTGTCTGTCTTCTTCTTTTCGTCCTCCAGGGCTCGCAGTGTGTGCTGCAGACGGTCTGTCAAGATCTCCAGCTCCTGGGTCAGCTTGTACTCCTCACGGAACTGCTCGCCCAGCAGCACCAGGTCGCGCGTGGCGTCATGCAGCGGTATGTCGCTCAGGTACAGCCCTCTTCGTGTAAGATCATCCAGGTTCATAACACTAAGCACACAGGGGGAGTAGAGGAAAAAAAAAGGGACAAAAATCGAGAGGAGAAAACTGTGAGAAAATTAATTCTCACTATAAGACTAGCACCTTAAGTGTTGCTGTTAACAAAATAAAGTAAATAAATCAGAACACCTGGAAATGTCTGATTTCTGACTGTGAAAATGTTTTGCGTCTATGGGTGGGAAATGCACTGGAGATTTGTTTCTGTTTCTTGCTCATAGTTTATTTGGCAAAAATATAAATTAAACAAAACATAAAGTATGGACCACCAGTGCTGAAATCACTGTTCCATTTCAGGGTAGAAACTACAGTCCTTAGATCCTGTAGATTAAGTCTGACGGTGTGTGGCAGTAGCTTTTTCAGGTGATTGGACACACATCCCTGCTTCAGGCCATGTTATTCCCCATCAGACAGCAACCTTTTGTGAAAACATTGATCTTGTCCTGTGCAAAGGTTAAAGACACTTGAACCCTTCTCCCATGCATCCCACAATTGTACTAGAAAGTCTGATTGGTTTTTCAAGGGCCACAGACACGAACCAGTGCAATTTCTGTTTTCAATTACATGAAAGCAGGTTTGTTTCTCTATATGTTCATTTTCAGTGGCCATATGCTTACACATTATTTATTTATAAAAGGCTAAAAGAAACATACATTTGCACTAGCTAGTTGAATTGATTAATCTTACTGCTCCATGAAAACATTTAGAGTTTGCTTTAACAAGCACAGCAGCAAATGGTTTTCATATTGACATTCATGTTTTTATGTAATTTTGTATACAGTAGTTAATGATCCTCTTCCCCATAGGCAGCTACTGAAGTCAGTCATTTTCTTTCTGTGATAAAATGCGGTCACTCAGAATAAGTCAATCACACTCAGAATAAGCTGAATATTGCCCTTTGATTATTAGAATTCTTTCTTTCATGTGATCTTGCATACTGTGATTGTTGATTGTAAGTCTTCCTGCCTGTTACCTAAATAGTGACACTACAAAAACAATAATAAAGACTAGATGTTGACCGACAAATTAGGTGTCAACAAAAAACAAACAGTGAAAGCATTTTGAGAATGTGTTGCAAATTGTGACAACTTTTCTCAAAATACGGTCTGTATATGTCAAAACAACCCGTGTGCACTATAATTATCACAGTGCTCCCTGTTTTAATCTCTGTATGAATATGACAATACTGACCTTCAGCAGTGTGATTTGATTACATTAATGAGACACCTTGGCATTTTGGCCATTTTATCCCTGCCACATGCTTGCTGCATTATGTAAAAAATGTCTACATTTGTTTTCAAGGTACCCTAAAATTGGATGGTTAATATCCAATTCATTGTGATTGTTTTAATAGATAGTGATTGTCTTTTTTTGTGATCCTGCTGATCCAGTTTTACTGTTTTATTTATTTTACTCACACTTAGCAATTTTTTACCCAGCGTTGGAGGTTGTGTTTTTGCTGCGTCGTTGTCTATGCTGACGTTCGCCACTGTAACTTCAGCAACATTGAAAATGAGCGCCTAAACCCTCAATGTTCCTCCGAGCTTTAAAATTAAGGTCAAGAAAGAAAGAGCGGTTTTACCGAGAACTGTGGGGGAAAATCATAATCTGATATCACATTTAACGTGAGCACATTCACATGTTCACGTGTCTTCTGAGTATTCCCAGGCGGGAGCTGCTTTATCTGACTTTTGATGTGTTTATAAACTCAGTCATTGATTCGGTGTGGGGAGACACAGCCGTGGGCCTACCTTGGTGAGCAGAGAAAAAGGATGTTCTCAGCCTCTGGCAAGTAAATCATCTGTCCTTTCAACCTCAGACAGCTGATCTCCACCCCCGTCAGCTCATCCTCATTCTCTACAGTCTCCACATTCAGCAGGCCCTCCTGTCAGGATTACATCACACTTATGAGCCCCGGAGGATAAATATTTTACAATATGTCCTTCAATAAATATGCTACAAATCTGGATGTCACTTCAGTGCACTCTTTATTATTAAAGCTGTTTATAACTCTTGCATGTCACATCCTCATTATCATTCCCAATTATCGCCCAATAAATTGAGATTCTAGGAGTCTAAAAGTAAAAAAGCTCTGCTAGATTGAAAATATACAAGTTCAACTTTTTATGGCTTTTGCCCTTTGATCCTGAAAAAATATCTTATAATCAGCTATCAAACTGTATTTACATTCTTACTTTGCCTTCCCAAGTTCTCATTTAATTTCTGAAATCTATGCTTCTCAATCATTACTCAAAAATCCTTTCCATTTAACTCCTCGTTTTTTCTGGTTTCTTTTCCTAGAACTTCTCTTGCGCTTCTCTCTATTGCATTATCAGTCTAATGTCACAGAAATATTGCAGTAAAAATGATGTCAAGACATTCTGACCCTTGTACTCCTTACTCTTAAGCCCTATTCAGCAAGATGAGTGCTACAGGGGGACATCAGGTAATTTCATGTATTACTGATGTGATTTTACTCCAGTCCAAATCGACCATAGCATAGCATAGTATCAATATGTTTACACATCTATAAAAGCATTCCATCTTATACAATAAGGCCATGTTTTGTGCTTTAGTTCATTTTCTGTTTTAATATTCCCTTCTCAGAAGAGTCAAGTTTGCTAAGTACTTATAAGGAAGACAGTGATGTGATCAGTCATCAATACTGCATGATTTGGTGTCAAAAAGAGTGATATATCTACCTTGCTTCGTAGAACAAAGACAGTGTTGATGTGTGAGAGGATGCCATGAAAACTGAAGTCAATGTGAGGACGAACCAGGGAAAAAACTGAAGGGAGGTTACAGGTACCAGGCTGGAGCTGGGGAATAAAACCCAAACACACATTACATGTGATTAGATTAGAAATTGCACTTTTTGGTCTATAAATCTACACACTTTTTGCAGCATCCTGGGCAGCCTTATAGTATAGTCACCTGCACAATTTGAGTTCAGACTGCATTGTGGTTCTGCTGCATTAATACATGTGCTCAGTGCTGACATGAGCAAGCAGTGTTTTGTCTAGCTACATATAAAACAGACTCAGCTGATACTGGATCAAAATCCACACCTGGGGCAGCACACGATAAATGGCGTTTCCACACTGTGTGAGCACCAGATCCTTGTCAAACATGAGGTGGAACGGAAAGGCCTTGCAAAACGTGTAAGGGCTGATCCGAGTCTCCTGAGTGCCATTCTCCTCAAAGCCATCCAGGTCCTCGTAGAAAGCCTCTTCCTCTGAGTCCTTCTCCTCGATCAGGAACTTGATGTGGTCACACTCCTCACTTTTCGGTTGAATTACCTGCACAGGACGAAGTTATCAAAATTTTTAAATACTGATGTTACTCTTAAAGAAATGAAAAATGGGTAAATGTTATGGGTAAAAAAAGATATATTTTTCTTTGTTGCAGGAGATTACAGTGATGAGACAAAGTGCTTAACTATCTCAATTTTAGTAATCTTTTCAGAAATTATGGAAATGTAGAAAAATTGAGTACATCTAGGAATGTAATTATTCTCAAGTATATCATTAGTACAAGTAGTATTACATGATATTGTTCGAGGGGTTTATGGGCATAAGGCATGCTGACGTCTAGCTGCTGTCTCTGCACACTGTTGCTGTGGCAACAGTGGCTAACATTTCTAGAAACTGGGTGTCACATTTGGACCGTCATTTTCCCTGCTTTCATTACACACACAATGGCTGGAAAACATTATACAAAACTGTCTCTACAACGTGATTAGGATGGATCGCAAAATGATGCTTGCTTGGAGAATGCAACACAAACGTAAACATCTTGGTATAAATATCCTGGTGAATGTGAACATTAACTGATATAGGCTGTGATTTGTTGGCTTCACATTAGCATACAAATAATGATACCAATGGCAAACAGTTGATTATATCCAGCTGTTACAATTGTTCATACTAGTTTGGTAAAAAGTGATGAGTCTGGCTGAGCTAGATGAGTATAACTGCAAAAGTAAAAAGAATGGGGATGAATGATCTAATACGAGTGTACAGTCAATGGCGAATTTTAATTCTGGCACATGTAGACAAAGTTTTAGTAATAATATGCCAAAGCCTGTGCCTGAAAGACTCCTGACATCTCCAAGCTGCAGACTCAACAGCACAGATCTAAAAATATCCTCTTAGTCACAGACATTAGCCAAAAATCTTATTTCAACTCACTGCTGAACTGGATTTTTCATTGCACAGAAATGTTCCCATCTGGGTATTTTGGACCTAACCGAAGCTATCTGATGTACAATCTTGTTTTCTCGCATTATGATCCCTCCCATTATTTCCTGAGACAGACAGACAAACACACACACACACACACGTGCTTTCTGACACACCTTTGATCACAGCATGATAGTGACTTAAAAGCTCCACTGAATGGTGTATAGTAATTAAAAGGGAATCGTAAAGCAAGCTAAGTCATCTGCAGAGTAATGCGAGCCATAAATAACTGATGAGGAGGCTTGTGGTTTGACTTCACTGACGTGCCAAAGGAAATGCAGCAGAAAAGCAGACCTTCATCTCTATCTCTGTTCCATGGATTTGTTGGGCCACAGTTTTAATGATGCCAATCACAATGTCTTGGAGGCCCTCCCTCTCTGAGTAGTAGTGAAGAATCAGATTGTTCCCCTTCTCTGCATCTGTGCAGCGGAAGGAAGGAGCCCTCATCCCGGGATAAATAGTGCCCAGGTGGTCATGTAGTGCGTCCAAATTCTGAAAATTTCATTAAAGATTAAGAAAATCACAGCATACCCATTAGAGGTGGACACTCAATAAAACCTTGCTGAAGTATTTCAAGTTATGTTATGGCATTGTAGACGAGTCATTAAACACTGCAAACACTGCCTACCTGCAGGAATTCACGGACATTAGATCCTAAAACTCTCAAGATGGTGTCATATCCCGACTCTTGGCAAAACTCAAAAAACATCTTCCCAAACATCTGCAAAATGTCACCTGCATTGATCTCTGGAATATAAAAAGGACAACACGTGCTTTACTTACCGATCACTAAATATCTCATGCTATGCTCAAGCTCCAATTCTTTTACACAGTACCATCTGCATTATACAACATATGATTTTACAATTTGTATCAGGACATGAATTTAAGGTCATGATCATAAAATACAAATAAACATGATGAAGACACCTACTGAGCACTTTACTTGCGGCAGCGACAAGATCATATGTTTTGGAGTCATCGTATATGAGTCTAACAAGGAACTGACCCTCAACATCGAGCTGAGCCTCCCTCCTGAAAATGAAGCAGTGCATTTCATCTTACAGCAGCATTTAATCTTATACAGGGGAACGCTGTGGTCAGCTTGGCTGGGCAACCATGATCCAGAAGTTGCCTCTATAATCACATGAGAACATTTGTAGACAGAAAACAACTGAATATCAATAACAATCCTTTGTGGCCTGTTGCTGCAAGCTGTTACAAGTCTGTGTAGTCTAAATTACCACAATACAAACAAAAGCCATCAAGTAACTTTATGTGTTGGAAAAAACAAGTTAAAATTATGTTCCTTGTGTTAGACTGTTTGTTTGGTTCCAAACTTACATGGTTAAATAATTACACATACTCTCACATACTATTACATGTAACACACACACATAATCTATTACAGTTCCTTTAGTAAATCATCAGAGAATTTGAAGGTTATCTGCTTGGAGGAGAACTTGGCTAGTCATTTGACAAACCAATAAGCAGCCTGTTAGAAAACCAAATGACCCCCTGATTGCTGTGTTGGACAGAGAAAACAACACTGATTTGCAGGGCTGAATAGCAGCCACCATTTTATCAGAGTAACAGCTGAGTAAACATACCAAATCATTAGTTTTACAAAGAATACAAGGAATTCATTTTTAAATTACACTGCCATCAAAGATCTCAAACTAGACCAATCCTGATAAATTGGGTATTAAATAATGATGTGTTACATTTTCAGAGATAACATTAAGATGCTGTGGAGTGCCAGTTTCTCTGTTGGGTAAGAAATGACCACATTGAAAACATTTACACAAGGCAGCTGCTGCCTTTTTTCCCCTTTTTTATGTTGGGTTAAGTCTAGGGCAGTTCAGCCTATAGATAAAAAAAATAAATAAACTGAGTCAAATACTTCAGCATACTGAGAAAATAATATGTTAACTTTATAGTAAAAGCCAGCCTTCTGTTTCACCGTGATGACTACACGGTACTACATTTCTCCTATAAACAGTAACTGACTAAAATGGGTCTAGTTACATGAAAAAAATCATTTATTCTTTAAGGAAATATAACATTCAGAGCTATTTGCTGAGCTGGTGTAATATTCTCCACGTGTAAATGATAAATATACTGTATCCGCATGCAATTTGCCATTTTAGGTCAAATGCAAAGCACCAGTATAGTATGAATATTTACAGCTTACAAATAATAAAGATATTATCAACTGTTATGGGTTTGTATTTTAAATGTGGTCATGTCACATCCATGTTATGCATTATCACAATTACATTCCATAAGTCATGGATCAAATGAATAGTCTGAATTTCAGTGTAAACCTGCACTGAGAGGATCCCAGTTGATCATTACAAATAACATCCCTGTTGGCTGCTGCCAACACATTTAAATTTTTTTGAAGTGAAAGGTTGTTGGCAGTAGGCCTGCCTTGTAGCCTTGGTGTCTTGTGTTCTGGTTTGACCACATAGTGCAGCCTGTGATAGCCTACTAATAATAAACGAATAGTAAACAGATCCAGAAACTCACTTGATATCTTCCCACACTTCTGGGCCATAATTTCTTAAAACCAGCAGCTCCAAGGCGTGATTCACAAAACCATACTGGAAATTCATGGAAAACACGGGCAAGATAGGAATATTATTTAAAAACAGACAATATACTGAAACATGACTGCAGCATAGAGATGAATTGATGCGCACTATTTTATGTTCAAAAGCCAATAATAATAATTTTCACAGTCTATAAAAGATTGCAGGTGGATCTTTCTCACCTATAAATACTCTAAAATCATAGGAATTGTTATATAATAGCCAAATAGTGGTCCCTGAACAGGAAATGTCAATCGCGAAATCACTGCGCCAAACGGCAAACAGCTTAGGTTAAGAGTACTGGAACATAATACAATATCCTGATGCACATACCATGACGACAGCGGCTCTTCTTATTCCTTATTTTCAAGATAATATAGTAGTGTCTTAAACAACCTTCATCGTTTGGTACAGATGCTCAATGTCTGTGCGTCCATTCCCTTTTTTCCTCAGCCAGCAACTGACAGTGAGCCTGTCCAATAGCAGATGGAGGAGATAACACGCACGTTCATCCTGACCAATGAAAATAAAGCATGTGTTGTCTGGGGTTGTCCAACTGATGATGAACCTGAGGCTCCTCAGCCAGCAACTTTTAAGTTTCTAGTGCTTAACAAAATGTAGTACGGTTTATGTGGCTTCCAGGTCTGAGTCCACTACCAAGAACTGTTTTCATCACTTACCCAAAACTAAAGCGTTTTTTTATTCAGCTGATGCCTATTATTCAATAAATAGGCTGGGCTATCTTATTTAGAACTGATACAAATCAAAATTTCAAGATCTTCCAGAAATGCTTATCATCATACTGAAATATAGTCTATCTGAATATCTTGTTTGCGTGCCAAAGAGCTTAATGAAGCACTTTGGAGTCAAATTGCTGAAAAACTGTCCTACCTCCAACATGCAGCTAAATTGAATTTTTCTATTGGGACAGAACCACAGTATGCTGGAAAGATGTGCACAAAACAAGTATTTTTTATCTAAAGCAAAACCAGGGAAGGCCTAAAGTGATTGCACCACCTGAGGACCTGTACATTTTTATGAAACAAAACAGCATCCGCATCCAAGACAGAAAAACAGCAGAACAGAGAATACTATATGGTGTATTACTGCAGAGTCAAAAGATGATTAGAAACTTGGGGAGAATAGCAGTTTCCAAACCACTTCTTAAATGACAAAACAAGTCTATAAATGTAGCATGGACCAAAGTAATACCAAAATTTTACCACTGAAGACAATCTTGCAAATGAATCAAAGTTTGAACTTTACAGCTACAGAGAGCTTATGTGAGCAGACAGTCTAATGAGGGTAAATTAATGTATTAGTATATAAAAACTACAGTCAAACATGGTGGAAATATGCAGGTGTGGGGATGTTTTGCCTATTCTGGTGTTGGTGACTTACACAGGATCCATTTTTCAGCAGGACAATGGCTCTGTGCTGTGACTGCTGCTTTGCATAACTTTTCTGCTTTTCTGCAAATACTTACAGAATTAATGGTAGACAGAAACTAGGCAAACTTAGGAGAAATTTTGACTTTCAGTGAAGAAACATTTTGTGACTTATGTAAAATGCAAAAATTATGTTATTTTGCTTGAGATTTATCATTTTATGAAAAATGTGTATTTATCTTAAACAATTGAGACATGCAGCCATTTTCTATAAAGCAATTGGTACATTTATCATGCCAAACATGCTCACAATAATACAATTATTTATCATATATTTTTAAGGTAACATATCATATAAAGCATGGGGACATTGTTGAAAGAATGACTTTAAAGAAGACACGTCAATTGCATACAAGTCAGTTAATACCAATATTTATTTTCCTTTGATTACATTACAAATAGCAACAATATTAATGATAAAAGTAAATCAATGAGTGATACTTGAACATTCATTGCATGATTTTGATTGTTTGTGTCTTTTTACCATTGTATGCAAACGGAATGCTATGAGATCAATGTAATAAATATAGTATAAATAGGTATTCAGTGAAAAAGTAAAAATTAGATTACTTGTATTACGAAAATGTGTTTTTGGAATGCTTTTGACTTTATATATGTCAGTTTGAATTACATGTTATTCAAAATATATACTGTGTTGGAACCTTAAAGGAACAGTCACCCAAAAATCAGCCTTAAACTTAAATCTACATTTCTGGTTGTTTTCCTGTTTGCTGAATAAGTGATTATTTTGGCATGTAAGCTCGTATTAATAATATCCAAAGAAAATTAATAGAAAAGATAAAAGTCACAACAAAAAAGCTTATCTGTGTCTGAAAACTCAAGTCTGTGCTCCTGCCTATCGTTCCCATAAGGCACCTGAATCTGCTCTCCATCACTTCACTAAGGGAGGATGAGTGAACCATGGAATATGAAGACCTTGGAAGAGACATAAAGCCAATTCAATATTTGGCGTGATTTTTTTTTTTTTTTTGATGCTGTATCAGTTATCTGCAGACTCATAGCATTTTTGTGAAATGTGACTGGACCTGTCATATATATTATTATCATATAGGACACACTGATAAAAGGATCCACACTTTTAAACATCACACTGTTTGAGAATCAACATCCAAATTATACTGACATATATTATGCAAGTATATTATTTTCAAATTTCATTAAAGAGCTGAAAATCAAAGACAACAACAGCTGACTTGTTTTAAATGATTTCTCTTGCTGACCACTTCATATGAAATTTAATTTCATACCTCTTAATTGATCAAATTAATCAGACTGTCTCAGAGACGTCCTCTCAATGACATGCTTGATATCGTACTTCAGTGGGGAGCTCACAAAGAAAACTATTTTATATAACTCATCCATTTCAAGAGAAGACACATTTTACAAACAAAATAAAATAAATGTGGCTGGTGATTCTGGCTACTAAAGCTGTACACGTTTGATTGTACAGGGATGGCACTCAAATATTTGAGAAGAAACTGACATCTTTCTAAGTGTAAGCAGCTGTCAGAGCTTGACTGGTAGAACGATATCTGTTAATATCTAGACAATCCAAACTAAAATATACAAAGTGTGTGCACTGTAGTCACTAGGTAAGTTTACGTTCACTCAGGCATGAAGTGTGCAGTGCTGTAGCAACTTCACTTCGTTTCAGAGTCTGTCGTAGTCGTGACGGACCGATAATCAAAAGCCTCCAAAAAGTAACAAACACCAGGGATATCTGCTGGGAAGTTGGCCGGAAGCTCCTGTCTGGTCCTGGGAATGAAGACAAACTCTGGGCAATCTTTCAGCAGTCTGTGACACAGAGAATACAAATACAACATGAATCTCAAAGCTATGGCAACTTATTTGACACAAAAGGAAACACAGTGCTATGTTAAAATTTAGGCTTCCTGTGTAGAACAAACATGCACATTATGTTTTCTGGGTTTTTTTCTTCCTCTGGAACAATTTGCTCTTGGAAATGTTTTGAAATGAGAATGAAGAATCAGTGTGTCCGATCATGGGAAAAGTGCAAGAACTACTAACATCCTGCATTTGCATACATCATACACCAATACACCACCACCCTGTGCATGTTGTTAAGCAGGAAGTCATTTGGTCATGTCGAGCCCTGGGAAGATTTGGGCTGGATTAGACATGGAAGCAGTGTTACTTCACCTGTGGGTTGTAGGACTGATGTTGATTTTTCTGGGTTGGCTACAGGATTCAAACTTGTTTGCCAAAGTGACATTGTTGCCAAAGAGGCAGTAGCGTGGCATCTTGACACCAACTACACCAGCAAGCACCGAACCAGTGTGGAGGCCTATTCGCATCTGGAAGAGATGTGTTTTAAAAAAAATTCAACATTTTTTTAACTGTTCTTGTTAGTTGCATAATTCCTTTTAACCATATATGATTTTCATGATGTGTTTTGTGTCTGTTTTCTGTCATTTTTGTTGCCTATTGTCCTGTGTGCTTAGGTCAACAGAGCAATTTTGTTTTTAAAATATTTCATAGTTGCATTATGAGATTTAGAGTATCTCTTTGCTGTGGTGAAAGAAAAATCCAAATAGTTACCAGATCTAAATATTTACTTATTATTAAGTTCAGACATTAAATTGGTTTATTTAGCTAAGGGATTTGCAGAGGTAACATGCTCAGCTGTAACAGCAACTTGATTTTCTTTATTTATTTAATGGTTAATGTTACTATATTAAATTTTCTAAAGCATAAGCATATCCAACTGGAAAAACGTTTTGCCCTGAAAGTCATCATTCATTCATTCATTCATTCATAGAGCATTTCAAAACAACACACCATCCTCTCAATTTTCAAAAATAACTATTTTACAAGCAAGTATGACTCATAACTTTGATAGTAACCCTGATGACAGCAATCTTTTTTTTTTCAAGAACAGGCATAATTTCCTTTTAAATGGTGGATAACTCATGTGAACAGAATGACTGTAAAAATAGTATAATACATTTGGAATTACTTTGGAATTAATCACCTCATTAAGTTGAATAATGAGCATTGGAGTAAGTGATGCTTGACCCTCACCTGTATTGGCTCTCCGGTTGGCGTCATGACCTCATGTGAAAGCTCCATCATCTTTAAGGCCATGAGTGCAACTTGGAGAGCGTGAGTCTCACTCTCCTTATGTAAGCCACCAGCTACACAATAAGCATCACCAATGGTCTCCACCTAAACAGAGTGGGCGGTCATGATAGTGATTTCTGCACTGGCAAGTGAAGCACAAAAAGAGGTTTTCAGAAGCATTTTTGTGTCCCTCCACCCCCACCCCATTTTCCCAAGTGCTGCCCCCACAGTTTGCTCAGACAGTGGTTAGTTTACCTGAGATGTGTCATTTTATTAAAAATCTGCTGTGCTATGAAGTCCTTACGAACACCAAGACAAAGCTTAAGTCCTCTATCTTTAACAATATCTCTTGGAGAACACTGTAATTTCACCTGCTACTAGAAATAAGAGGAGGCAAAAAAACGAGGAATAATAAAATCAAAAGACTGTAATAATACTTGACCCCTGTCCATCTTAAGTAAATTAAAAAGCCCCAGAGAGTTTCTTTTCTCCTCTTACATGTAAATCTGGACAGGAGAGCACTCAGCGTGGAAAAGACAAAGCGGAACTATTTTTAGTCACATATGTGGAGTGGAAACAGGGTCCTGAAGGAACATCTGACTTCCTAGTGTTTTACGAGATATTTGTCAAACATGCTGCTCTCTGTGTTATGCTTCCATGACACTCTGATTACATTAGCCAACCTCCCTGCAGATTAGAGGCAGTTGGCAGAGTATGGCAGTAGTCAGAGCCACAGCCACAGTTAGTCCTAAAAACATGTAAAGTAAGATTGTCTCATTTTGTTCAATACTTGAAATCTGTGTGAGAACTTTATGTCAGTCATTTGGCCTTTTATGTGTTACGTTAATACTTGATGTACTGTGCACTGAATTACTTGCTCTTGTTCTGTCAAAAGTACGAAAAATGCATTTCTATTTTTGAATCTATCAGCTAGTGTAGTGTCATACTTACTTTTTATGCTTAAACACTGAAGGACAGTTTTACATAATACTGTTTCTCTGTGAGCACAGAGTTTGGCCTGGATTGAGATATAACAATTTCTCAGTGATGTTAGCCACATTGGAGGCTAGAATAATTCATTAAAAGTGACATGTTTAAACAAGCTACAAGTTTTTTGAAGGATTTGTTAAGACATAATTGCCAATCATTTTTGTAGCCCAGACGGAAAATTCTGCAATAGATAAAACAATTCACAGTTGTTAAATTATGTGTTCAAGTAGCAAAAAGTTCTTCACAATGACCAGAAGATTTCAGTCGGTTTCGCTCAAACTGTAATAAAAATACTAAAATTTGAGATCAAACTTAGTACAATACAATAAAATTTACAAACTTACACTATAACAGCACAGCAGCACAACTTCTGATGCCAAGATTGTTCAGCTACTAATTTTGCTTTTTTTTTTTTTTTTAAATGAAAAATGTTTCATTCTCTTATTATTGGACATAATATGAGCCTGATGAAGAAATGACTGCCAGGGACCTAAATATGCATTTTGAATAAATTTATGTTTCATAATATGAACAAAATGTAAGAATTTGACCTGTAAGATTGTAAGAATTTGAACTACTCTGGTCTGAAAGTGGTAGAAATATTGTGATTGTGATAAAATTGCTGGACTGCTGTTTTAGCAAAAAAATAGCAACCAATGCTCAAATAACTGTGTGACACTGACTTCCATTAACCTACCTTATAAACATCAAGCTCTCCACATTGGTGGTCAAACTTAGTGTACAGCTCATTAAGCATGGTGATAACCTGCATCGGGGTGCAGCGTGAGCACACAGCTGTGAAGCCCACAATGTCAGAGAACAGCATTGTAACTTGGTCAAACTTCTTGGCCTGGACTGTTTGGCCCTGCCACAGCTGCTGTGCCACGGTGCCAGGGAAGATTGAGAAGAGGAGGTCCACCGTCTTTTTCTTCTCCTCCTCCAGTGCTTGATGAGCGTGCTCCAAGGCAGCCTTGGCCTTCCCCAGACGCTTCTTCAAACCATCCTGGGCTTTGGCCTGCTCACCAACAAGGACCACATCACGCAGCGCATTATGAACAGGGATGTCTGACAGGTAGAGGCCACGGCCTGTGAGCTCCTCTAGCTTGTCCACACATGGCGAGCCCAAGAACAGGATGGCATTGGACTCAGGAACGTAGATCATCTGTCCTTTAAGATCCATAGGCTGAAAGGAAAGTCACTTGATGAGAATTATAAAGTAAAACTGACTCAGAAAAGTCAGCAGAATTGTAAGAAATTGTCCAAATCACATACAGTAAATTCATTAGGGGCTCTCTGTCCATGTCACTGACATGCTCAGTAACTGATTTTGACAGTATTCATTAGGTTTAATGTGTAGGCTACATCCTGGGGCAAGATTTTCATATTATTATCTTTCAGTACAATTCGCCCACACTAAAAGCACAATCTTCAAAACAAGAGTTTCAAATGCCAAAGGCCATGAAACTCACTCAACACATATATTATAACATAAACTTTCAATTGGAGTAAGACGAAAAAAGCAAAGTAGCAGTATCCATACATCAGCAATATGCAACCATCTATTAGCCACAACAGCAAAGAAGGTAGTAGCAGTAGAATTTTGAATATTATAAAATATTTATATGGAACACTGCTGTTTAAGGTCTACAGTCTTGCTTGTGGTAACTAAGTTATCTTTTTAAAACCCTAATGTCATCTAATAAATGAATACAAAGAAAAAAAAAAAGGATTGAATGATATGACCCACATGTCAAAAATGCATGATGTTCATATGTAGGATAAATACTGACTGATTTTGCCTGTTTTATCTGGATATTATTGCTGCTGAAGATACCACTACCACTGGAAAACAAGTAAATTCTTTTCAATGATATCATTTAAAGTATATGTCATTATTTATTACACAGTCATCACGTTCATTGACTTTTTTTCTCATTATGGCGACCAGTTACTGTGCACCCTTACATAAATAATAAGAACATCACTGTGTCCTTGATGGATAAAATGGTTTGACATTTGCCTCTGATCTCCTCTGGGGGTATAATGTTGATCTCTACCTCAAGCCAAGCGTGCCACTAATAAGCTCTACTGCCTATAAACAGCCTAATTTTTTGTCTCTGTTTAACTTGATTTAATCAATTCATCTTTTGGAAGACCTTTTTTTTTGGCTGATTAGTCACTGATCTGAGTTTGGAGGTTATATCTTACAGATAGATCAACCCACCTTCCCTGTGTTATCTGTGGTGGAAAGGCCATGCTTGATCCGGATAATAAACTGTGTGTTCAGCATGGTCAGAATACCCTGAAAGGTACATTTGATCTGGGGAGAGACAATACAGAAGTGATCTTGGAAGGTAGCAGGCCGCCTCAGTCCATCCTTCCTGGTCAATCTCTTCCTGAGCCCATGCCCTATTTGTACCAAGACCAGATCCTGGTCCAGGAACAAATGGAAAGGGAAGATGGTGGAGAACAAAGAGGTAGGAAGGGTCCCGGCTGAGGTGGCCCGGAGTGGACTGGGGCTCAGACATTTAGTATCCTTTACTACTACTGTGTATAGAAGACTGGGCTGTGGACTGGACTGCAAGATGCTGTCCTTTGCACCAGGGGCGTCCATCAGCACATCCACAGTGCTGTGATACAGCAGGAGTGCAGCAGCTTTGATGACTCCAGGGAAGAAGAGCTCAGTGGTCGGGTGGGGGTTGAAGTAATAGACAGTAAGCAGACCCGGATCCTTGTCTAAGCACAGCACCGAGGGTTCGTTTACACAATCCACTCTGTCTGGGCTGGGCAGCGTGCTGCTCTGTTTCAACAAGACATTGAAGCTGTTGAGGAAGTCGTGAAGAGCTCCCCCCACCACCCTCAAAATCTGCCCGTCCTCCTCGTAACACATTTTGAAGAGCTCCTCACCGAGGGCGACTTTCAAAGCATCCATTTTGATAGCTGATGGATACAAGGAGGAAAGAGGTGAAGGCGTTTGGGGGCACATGACCCGGTATCTTAATATGACTATGAAATATTTTGTAATATTTAACTGTATGAGTTTAAAATGTGACATTACCTGTTTTGCTTGAGTAAGCGTTCATTATCTCCATTAAATGCTCTGGTTTATCAATGCAACCTGGGGAGTCTGTAGAGCATATTGCTAGACTGGAATAAAAACAAATATCACTGTCATACATATAATCTTGCACGCTCAAATAAGCATATTTTCTATTGCTCATGTCTTGATTGACAAAGCTACATTATTTCCAATCAAAGCCTATAACATTTTATAATTCCATGCTACAGTACCATCTACAATAATTATCATTTTCATCAAGCTGTAAGAGATTTATCTCCAGGTATCCCTATAGCTTTGCAGGTATACAGTGTGTTTGAGGCTGTGTCACATCTATAGCACCATTGTTATTGTTATTAGTAGGAATATAATAGCAGCAGTAGTAATTGTAGTAGTAGCAGCAATTGTAGTGAAATGTAAGGGATTTATCCCCAGGTGTGCATCACATCTATAACATCATTATTGTTAGTAGTGGTAGTAGAAATAATCATACTTATAGTTCCATTAGTAGTAGTAGTAGTAGAAGAAGAAGTAGTAGTAGTAGTCCTACAATAATTGTAGTAGCAGCGGCAGAAGTGGTAGTAGCAGTAATATCAGTAGAGGGAGTGCTACTGTCAGTTTTTGTTGATGTAGTAGTAGTATCAATCTTACCTTTCATCGTCCCTGGTATTTATTGATAGTCTCATTATTCGTAGGAGGGCAGTATGCAGTCTTTGAAACTGTATGACAAAGTGTCCAGCAAGTTAAAGGCCAGGGTCTAGCAAGAAAAGACTTAAACAACCATTGTGATTATTAAACCATCAACAAAATAAGGAGATAGGGTAAAGAGCGTGGGTAAAATCCAAATGAACAAAGGGGGATCACAGGACTGTGCGTGGAGGCTAAAACTGTGGTACATGCGACTGTTTTGTCAGACAAACCCTTGCAGAGTCTAGACGCAATGAGTGTTTTCATGTTGTGTGACATAAGTAGTTAAAACAGGACACCTAATGAGGGGTGAATAACAAATGTATTTCTCGAACTCACCTCCGGACATGCCAGTTTTCGGATGCTGTCCCCAAGCGTATGAAGGTTAACTTTGGATCTGCTTATTTTCTGTCGAGGTACATCCTCACCAATTTTTCCATGCACGTCCTCAGAAACAGGCAATATATCCGCGTCGTCACTTGCGCGCACCTCAAAGTCTCCGGGCTCATTATTTTTGGCGCTGCTGGAGAATGGACACTCTCCGGATATTTTCAGCTCTTTCAATTTTGCGCAAAACATCTTAATGTTGTAATCTCTTGGCTCCTCTCTCATCTCAGAGGTGGGTAATCCTTGTCGAGCAACTGCGGTCTCAGGGAGAAATTCCATCATCTGATGTGCTCATCAGAGTTGCTTCCTCCCCGCATCCAGCTGATCCAGATGATCAGCACCAAAGCCAGAAACCACATACAATATTCATTGAAAACTACATGGGCAAATGATGACAGGGAACTATCATTACCAAAAGCCAATGAGAAGCTGGAGAAGAGCACAAATGGGCCAATCCATGCGCAAGTAGGGCTGGTGTAGCCGAACAACCTATCAGCTGCAGAATGAACAATTCTTTCCAGGCGACTTCACGCGTGCAAGGGATCTTTATAGATCAGCCTTATAGGATTGGGTCAGATTATATGAAATTGTCTCATCCCTAATGAATTGCCTAACGGTTAATTACTTTGTCTCCATGTGAATATTATATTTCTATATTTAAGGACTATAGTCTGGCTATGGTACCCAGAGGTAAGTTTACAGTTATTTTCATGGCATTCTCATCCCCTATGGTTTGACAATGATAATCGTACAATATATACAGAAAATTATATAGGCTATTATTTGCTCATGTTGTTGACTAATTGATACATGCCATGGCTCAGGATCTTGAACCTCCTTACAATGTCCTGCACATTTATAACACACATATTCCACCCAGTCATATCTCTATTGCATTATCCAGATTGTCTGACTTTTGAATAGATGTCACTGAAAATAGTGCATACCAGACTCTGACAACATTACCTTGGTTGAAAAGATGTGAATGTGTATACATGAAATGTACCAAATCTGTTTTCTCTACGAGCTTTCAAACAAAGATTCAGTGACCCCGCTGTATGGGGGTCAAAATTTATGTCAAAATAGTTTTATTGGCCACATAGGAGGTAGGGCTGTCCTTAAAAAAATCTATTTTCTTTTCTAATGTAAAAAAAAAAAAAGAAAGTAATTTAAAAATAAAAACATTAATAAACACCTGATCTGGAGGGGCCCATAATAGAGTTGAGAGACTAAAAGCAATGGACTGTCCAGTGTCACATCATACACCAAGCCAATTCATTAAACTGGATAGCATTTCTAAAACTTTCCTTTCCTCAGCACTAAATTTCTAACAGACACAGGCACAATTTGCAATGCAAATTATTTTATTTTCTGTGCCACTTGATAACCATCTCATGGTCTTGAAAAGGCAGATTGTAATGAACAACTTAGTGACTGTGACATATGTCAGGGCTTTGAGACTTTATCACATCAAATATTTTGTACAAATTATGTATTTACTGAGCAGTATCTACTAACTTCTAATTATACTGGTCTTACCAGGACATAATTTACCTGTATATTACAGTGACACACAGCATCTACTTACAGCATCTTACAAAGAAATAATTTGCCTATATCACTATAATAGTGACACACAAAAATGTAAGAGATCCATCAAACAAGTCTGCCCTAAAAGGCCAACTGATTGAGCTTCTGCTCTCCTTTTTGAGGGAAAATCAAAGAAGCCTTATTTATTTTACAAGCACATTTGCTTACGGTATAAAAGCTTCAGTTGATAGAGACCAGTTAATAGCAGTGAGTCACCATCTGTTGTCTGTCCTCCTTTTTCTCTGTTTGTTCTTGTTTCCAGACAATAATGGTGAAATTTAACATGGGGATTATGCCGAAGCAGTTAATTTGTCATTGGATTGGTTTTAGGTGACACCAATAGAAAGACCTAATTCTAACCAGAGCTTTCCCCACAGGACAAACAGTGAAAAACATGAAATGCTCCATTTCTGAGACATACTAATTTGATTTTAACAATAAAATTTAACTTTTAAAGGGATTACAAATCTATGTATTTTTACATGCTAGGAAGCAATCACATCAAGGCATTTCTGTAAGCAGCTGCTTGTTCCTGCTTGGTATCTAATCAAGATTTCTTCTATTGGTTCTTTTCACTGAAGAGGCAAGTCAATGCAAATGAACTGCAGCTAGATCTTAAGGCAGTTCAGGCTGGCTATCCTTAGGTCTCAGTGACCCATCTGCTACCACAGAGGTGACAGCTGTTGCTGCTACCCTTCACCGGGACCCAAAGCAGACAACTACAGCTGCGTTGGCATGGACAAACCTTTTGTCATGATGATCTACAATATGGACCAACTTATCTGTGCCAAGGTGAGACAGTGATTTAAATTTCAGCACATAAAACGCAATCTCCCTAGCCTAGCCTTGGCTCTATGCTTCGACTTGCTCTGTCTCATCACTGTGTCCATTTGGACAAAATAATCTTAACCTTCACCATCTGTGTAACATACAATGGCACTGAGCCTGGTATATGATCTGTGTCATTTTCAGCTGTTTCTTGTCCGATGAAGATGATGAAGGTCCTGTGACAAATGGTAACATCTCATTTTCAAATGCTGTCTAAATAAAAATTTGCTTTTTAATGGAAAGAGTGTTGCACCATTTGAACTCCAGGTGTTTTTTTAATTAATCTAAGGCAGCACCTCCTTTGCAATTGTTTGAGCACAAAACCTCTTCTGAAAGTGTCATCACTGTGTCCTGTCAGAAGGAGAATACAGGGGGAAGAGGAGGGGCTGGTGAGCTGCTGAGAGAGGAGAAGGCTTTTCAGAGTGCCAAGGAGCAGCTCCATCCAAATGAGGAGCACCGACCCCAACTAGAGGTAGAACTGGGTATCGGACCATTCACATCACTGGTAATGTGAAGAGCATGTTTCTTAAAGGATATTGTTGTATTGTTAATCTGCTTTAATGTTAATGTCTCTCCTCCTCTGCAGGCAATTGATAAAATTGACATTTTGCAACCACATGAGGGATAGGTCTTGACGGAGGGCCAGATGTGATCATCATGACATTGACCGTGGACTTGAACTGAACACGGAGAAACAGTCATCATCAGGTTGGTCCTGTTAGAGGCTGCAGGCTGCTTGGGATTGTCTGAGCTGTAAGAGGGAAAATCCAGAAGTGGTGAAGGAGAAAGACATACTGGGCCTCATCCAGGGTTGTGAGGAAACCCGAGAAGGTCCTTGAAGTGTTGTCCAGAGGGAAGGAGAAGCAGAAGAGTAAGGAGGAGGAGAAAAAAAGGGTGGGAAAGTCCAGCTTGGTGTTAGACGGGACTCTTCTTTTGGCTTCACTCATCAATTTGTCTTTCAAATGATGTCCCAGCTTGAGATATGGAATGACTAAGAACCAGGACCCAGAGTGCATGCCAGGTATGTCATATCAAGATATTTCCACAGATTGCCGAGTTCAGCCTTTCCCAGGTTATTTTAGTAGAGGATGACCTTAGTTTCCATGGTTCCTGTTGTCCTCTTGTTTGTGGAGATGTGCCTGTTGTTCCATGTTTTTAGTTCAAGATAAAACACAACAGCTGAGCTAGTTG